>JARHVA010002025.1:2065000-2340000 GCA_037957365.1 Torreya grandis
TGTGGGATATTTTATGAAAAATTTGTTATCTTAGGAGTCATAGTGAGTCATCAAGGGTGTGTTTGTGAGTATGTAGAGTTTTCCCTCCAAATTGTAATTTGAATTTCAAATTGTGAGACCCAAGCATCAAGGGGTCATATGAGTTCAATGATGATAGAGTAGGCTAGGTAAGTGTTTATGTAGTCATGAAATGTCATAATATATGGAATTATTTAAATTTCATGTCTTGATAAAAGGTGAAACAATCAAGAGTCATGTTAACTAATGTAATTGACACTCATACGTTGAGTTGGCCAATGTAAGACAAGTTTTAATTGTAACTACCAAAACCAACATAGATATTGGATAGAAAGGGAATTTTTAAGGAAACTGTATGATGAGATGAGATTAGGAGGAAGGGAGAGAGTATATATCTCCAATAATGAGATACATGAAACAAAGATCAGAAGTTTTGTACACTCTCCAAGAATGATGATAAAGTCCAAGAAAGGATAGAATATGTAATGGTGGTTGGTTATTGCTAATAAAGAAGTGTTATTTGTTATTTTTACTCTAACATGATAAGTATATGAATTTTTATTTATTATATATTTCCTATAAAATCCTTTGAGGCTATGAATATGTTACCATTTATATTGTTACAGGTTTGAGATAAATAATGTAGGGTTATAGTTAATAGAGGATGATTTGGTTAGTTTTCAATAGTGTGAATCAAATAAACTCCATGGTATAATATTCCTAAAAAAAAAATATTCATTTATACCTCATGGTGATTTAATATAGTGTTTTATAGTGAGATAAACTTAGGTAAACCCAACTCTGACCTTAAACCCTATGTACATCTGACATAGTCAAGAAAATACTAGTTTTGATAGTTTTTTTAGGATGCTCAATGAAAGAGAAATGTTATTTTATAGTTTTATTAATGTATATACATCATGAAATAAATTTTATTATCATTTATTATTTTTTGTATTGAATATTAAAATCAAGAGTTTCTAGACTGTGAGTATTGTGTTTGCATACACAATCATTACTATGTCTGCATAGTCAAGTACCAAGAAAGGATTGTGTATGCTTAAGGAATGTGAATATTCATGGATTTAGTGTAGAATTCATAAAATTTAAAAGGATAATAAAGTATTTATAATATCCCTTGTGAATTTTATAACCTCTTAGAGTGCAAACAGACCACCAAGTTGTTACATAGTCTTATAAAGGACTCACAAAATTTTGTGTTTGGTGTTGTTTAAAGAATAAAAATATTTAATAAGGGTTAATATCCATTGGATAATGTTTAAAATGTTAATAAATACCTTATAAATTTCCCACTATAGTTTTATTTGGTGGAAAACCAAAGATATGCAATTTTTATCTCTCTCAGCCAGTATAGGCCTGCATTTTGGACTAGCTAGGGTTTCTCATTTCAAAGACTTGTAAATTTTGATTCAAATAGTTAAATTACTTAAAAATTCATAATATATTCTTATATAATTACCTATACAATATTTTCAAGGTTTTTATTTTATCCCACATCCATATAGCATAGAATTAGCACTATGGGTGTGTTGAAGGGCTAGAAATGCTTAATTGTGAAGAAGCTTACAAATGAAGTAATATCTAAATAGATATTTAGGTTATGAAACTTAATTTGAGGATGTAAGGATACATATGGTGACTAAATATGGTCTTATATGTTTAATAATGTTTTCATACTATTCAAACAAAGGGAAAATGTGAAAAAAAAGTCTACAAGGAAATGGGTTCACTATTGAACTTGAGGGGTGTCAATGCATAAAGGAGAGTCAATGAGAGGTTAAGAGGGATCAAGGTAAGTGTATTATGAATATTATATATCATCCAAGAATTCATGTTGTTTTCATGAGACCAATATCAATACTTTTTGTTTTATGCCTTGAGGTGTGAACTAGTGAGAAGCTAGTGAATGAGTGGGTAGAAGGTGATGAGGAAATAGAATGGAATGAGTTATTTTGATGATTTAGTTATTTAGGAAGGGTATAATTATATATATATAAGGTATCAAACGTGCCTATAAATAGTATAATTCAATAAAGAGGGTGTCATCAAGCCTTGTGAGAAGAAATAAGCCTATAGAGTGAATATTGAACCTTATGAACAAAACCAAGCATTCAAAGTTGAGATCAAGGAATCAAGTTTAGAGCTATAAATTAAATTATTTTGAATTTTTTTCCCATAAAATTAGTCTCATAAGGTAATCCTAATATCATCCATTAATTATATGTACATTTTATGACTAAGAACATCCACAACCCTATTTTTCTTTCCCTTTATATCGTTGATGTCAAAATCATAGTCTAATAAAAAATCCAACGAATGATTTATTGAGAATTTTTGTTGGGTTGGGTTGGGTAAAAATATATTTGAACCCTAAATTTTATATTTTGAGTTGAATGGTTTACCCAACAAATAATTCCTCCAAACTTATAAGGCATGCACTATTGCAACCAATTATAATTCATGAGGAGCATAATTAGCCTCATAAGGATTCAACTTCCTGGACTCGTATGCTAATAATAAACCTTCTTGTATTATTACTCCACCTAAACCATCCCCTAAAGTATATATTATCATAAAATAGTGACCATTTGGATTTGGTACTCATAGTATTGGTGTGAGGTAAGCCTCCCTTTCAGGGTTTCAAAGGCTTCCTCACACTTATCAATCCACATAAAACATTGTTCTTTCCATTGCAAAGAGATGATTCATTTAGATATTTTAGAAAATTTTGGTATAAATTTTCTAAATTCCTGTACTAAACCCATAAAACTATGCACTTTATAAACATTATTGGGTTTTAACCATTCCATGATGACTCTAATATTTGTTGGATTTACAAAAATTAAATTGGTTCAAATAATATGACCTAAATATTACATCTTTCTTTGAAAGAAAACACACTTTGATAGTTTTCTATAGAGGTTATACTTTATCATTTGTTTCAAAACTAGACAAAAATGCCATTGGAGTATATAAATAATTCATCAAGAAAAATAAGCACAAACTGATCAAAATAATCCTTAAACACATTATTCATGAGATTCATGAATGTTTCAAGTGCATTCATTAACCCAAAGAGAGAACTATGAACTCATAGTGTCCATATCTTGTCTTTAAGGTATTTTTAGGAATTTTTTCCTCTTTTATTATTAATTTATGGTACCCTACCCTTAGGTCACTCTTGGAAAAGACCATTACACCTAGAATTTGATCAAAAAGGTAATAAATATGGGGTAGGGATACTTGTTATTTATGGTTTCCTTATTTAACATCTTATAATTTATGCACAAGAAAATATTTTCATCCTTATTCACAAATACTATTATTTCACCCCATGGTGAAACACTCAGCCAAATCAACCCTTTGAAGAACATTTTTTTAAGTTGGTATTTTAATTCAACTAACTCTATTGTTACCATCTTATAGGGAACCTTATAGTGAGGCTTTGATACTAGAAGGATGTCAATCATGAAGTCAAATTATCTTTTTGGAGGTAAGATGGGTAACTCCTCTAGGAATACATCTTAAAATTATTACAAAAGGATATAATCTTCAAAGGTAAGCTCTTTGGTTTCTTCAATTTCATTGACCTTGACCACAAATACCTGACATTATTTTTTTATCCTTATTTAACTAAATGGTTGAAATTTATCTTAATTTCAACTCTTTATTTTCACCTTGGATTTGGGTTTGATTTCCCAAACCATCCAAGCACTTAATCTTCTTAAAAAAACAATCGACCTTTGATCTATGCTTACAAATTTAATATACTCCAAGTATCACATCATTAACCCTAGAGGGGATACAAACAAACCTACTACTATGGTGAGTTCAGGTAAATTCACCTCTGCCTCTATAAGAAATTTTATCTACTTTGACCTTATATTTATTCTCTTACTGCATTGTCCAAGCATTTTCCATATAACTAACTTTCCTAGGTATTTTAATTAACATACTAGGAGAGATAAAACATTCAATAGCTCCAAAATATATTAAAATTTAAATAGGATTCCTAAACAAGGAATTTGACACTTTTATGGGAGAGGCTTGAAAATCACCTTGATGATTGTCAATAGTTGCATGGATTCAGTACTGGAAAGTTACCTATTGTGATAAAGATGTGGAAGGATTCTTGTACTTGCTTCTTATCTTCCATTGAGGATATTCCTTAACATAGTGGTCTCCTCCACATGTGAAACATCCACTAGGTAGTTCCTTTCTCTCAAATTTCTTGCCTCCTTTGAACCCTTCCTTGAAACCATTACCAATTTTCTTATTCCTAGAAGTGTTACTAAACCTTGTATTTTAATTATTAAATATATTCTTTGAATTCCCATTATGCATCCATTTTTTCTTTCTAAAAGTGGTTTTTGGGCCACCAAACTTATTTTAATACTTATATCTAACTTCTTCAAGAGATTTTAGCTTTTGATCATGTTTAACAACCTTATTAAAAACTTGATCCATGGTATTAGGTCCATTCACATCCACTTCACACCCAATTTGTGACCTTAGACCCATTATTAGTTTTTTGATTTTAAAACATTCATATTTATAGTATTAGGGAAAATACTTATGGAGCTTAATAAATTATTCCTAGTACTTGGTCACTGACAACTCTCCTTGTTTCATATTTTGGAAATCTATCAATTTTTGATTAAATTAAAATTATGGTATCCAAAGATCCTTAAACAAGGATACATTATCTGCACCACATGTCCCAAGACCAGTGTATGGGGACAAATAATTTTGGTTGTGCAAAGTGAATGCATGGAGGGTATTCAAATGGAATAATCAAACATACATTTAATAGATCAGAAGTCTTACTTGTATGAAATGAAAAATTTATTCATGAATCAAAGAATAGGGGATACATAATTTAATGTCTACTACAATACATGTATATAGATTAGATGTGTGGAGTAAGCTAACTATGCTACGACTATGTAGATGGCATCAATCTAGCTATTTTGTTAAAATGTCTATCTAAATGCATGTGTTAAATATATATCATGCATAATATAAGAGTAGTATGAACTGTTATACAACTCCCAAAGAGGATTTTTGTAGGCATGTCAATTTCCTATCATATGTGGTAGTTGGTAATTGTCTGAACAGTTAATATCCAAGTTTTTTTCAATGATTCCCAATCTTTTGATCCTTAGTTGGTAGATAATAGCTAATTGGTCATTATTTTTAATCATGTGGTCAAGGCAGGTTGACATGTGGTTGTGATAAATTAGAACCTAAAAGATCTAACAAGTCCATGATTACGTGCTCATGAGGTCTGAATGGTTATGTATTACAAAGTTGGCAAACTATAATTTGAGGTTAACATTGCATGAAATTATATGAGTAGGAATTGGACTTATGCATAAATTTGTCGGAAAACTTTGATCAAAGGAGTATGCATCATTGCATTAGAGGTGTGAATTATGTGTATTAGAAAAAATAAGGAGTGTGTTCATCTATACAATGTTTATGCATAGATCATTCACCTTTTTTTGAAGAAAAATAATCTCCATTACGTCAATGTGTAGTTGAATAAACTACACTCAAAGTTGTTGAGAAGTATACCACTTAGTTGATCAGTGTATTATCTAAATTTAGCCACTTAAAAGAGTTGATGTCCGATGTGGAAAGTGTGCATGTCTATCACTTTGATGATCTAGTCCTTTTCTATAGGGCACAAGTGTTTAGGATCTAAATCAAAAAGATGTTGTGCCATTTGTAGACACCGAAATCGTGTCTACCCCTTGGTCATCCTCCCCCCTTGGTCCCCTTGGGACGTCCACCTTCTAACCCAGGTCTTAGCCCACTCAATTATTAGATTAAAATAAAAATCAATTAGTTAAATCTAAAATCCCCCTTGCCACTTCACCCATGCCTCCTTGAATTCCTCTCCTTAGATGCCCCCACCCCATGCCAAGCCTTAATGACCTAAATCCCATCTTAACCCTTCCTCTCACATCCATTTAAGCCCCTCTCGACCATTTTTAATGACATTTGACCCTGGCAGCTTGTAAGAATGGACAGAAGGCTAAAATTAGCCTCTGTCCCCATTCTTTAGCCACTGACATCGGTCATTATGCGGCCAACGTCAACAATTCTGTCGGCGTCAGTTTTCTTTAAAACTAGTTTTCTACATAGATTACCCCCTGCGAATGTGAACTCTCTTACATCTTGGCATTTGACCTCTCTCTCTCTCTCTCTCTCCCTCTCACACAGCAAACATCACCAGCTACAGGTACTCTGTAGGAATAGCTCCAGACTGTGAGATCAAAGGCATTGTAGGTTCGTCAACAGCATCAGCAACAGGTCTCCTTCACTCCTCCTTCAGCAAGCAGGAGATAAGTATTTCTTTGTTTTTCATTTCAATTTTTATTTGAATTCATCTATTAAGCAAACCACTACCCAGACCCAACCTACCCTTCCCTGAGAGGCTGAAAGGCCTTCTCTAATCCCTGTCTCCCTATCACCCTATCCTCTCTCTAGTCTCCTATTCAGACCATACTTTTTGCCTTACAGCTCTGCACAGACCACCAAAATAGGCTCTCTGACCTCCAAACTAACTCTCAGACCGTTCTACAGATTATAAACCAGACTTGAAACTTGTCCCAGGCCATTACCCCAATCGACCTCGACCATTACCCCTACCGACGTCGGTAGACTAACCAACATCGGTGACTTCCTTGACCAACACTGACAGAACCACCGACACTGATGACTGTGGAAAATAGACTACTACATAACAGGGACGCATTTGCTTTCATTTTTTTATTCTGTCTTCATCATTTCTATTTTTGACTATATTTTGCTTTTTATCAGTGGACTATCATCCTCCAAGAAGTCTTTGCACTTCTAGGACCAAGCTTTCGCTTGGCAGTTCACTTTCTAGCCATCTAACAACTTCTGTGTTTTAGTCTCTTTCTTCTACAGGTGTCATCCTCCATAACCAAAGAGGAGTTCCTTCAATCGTCTGAATCTGGTGTGCAAGAATTCATCTGGGTAACATTTAACCCTAGACCATTTTATCTTAGTTTCTCATTTCCTTTTGAATGTGAAAAGTGAAAAATCATATAGAAACATTCTGGCACGCCCGGTGGGACCCTAGGGTCTTCCTTGGGTTATTTTCTTACTATTCATATAGGTGCATTAGGCCTCTTCTTGCACTCTTTTTCTTCTCTCTCTTCCAAAAGACATCATAAGCAAGGTTAAAAAGAACCCTTCTTTCTTTCTTGCATCTTAGACTAGTCAACTCATACTCTTCAACCCTTTCTCAACTTGTTTTCATCTAAACTCACATTTCATTTTAGGCTTAAAATCTTTGGCATTTCATTTCTGCTTGCTTGCATTTTTAGTCCACACATCTAGTAATTAGAAACGCATCATGAATAAATCATAGGCCACTTATGTTACACATCCAAACCACTTACACAAATCAAACATCAAAACTTACCTAAGACAAGGCTCGACTGGGATTTCATCACCCAGCGGATACCTTACCCGTCCCGGCAATCCCACTTAGACTTCACTACCAAGGGGCAAGCCCACTCTGTTCTCTGGCAGAGGATAATATCTAGGGGAAGTATATACTGGCTAAGTGAGACCAGCTTACCACTGGGCTTGTGAAGTGAGGGGAGCTTGCTCCTTAGCACTAGGCCAAGTACAGAACCTAACACAGACTCTTGAGCACCGAAACTAACCTGAAACCAACTTTAGACTACCTCTTCTAGGACCCATTTTATAAGCCAACCTCCCAAACACATTCTAAGGCATAAGCCAACATGATTCTAAAAGTTTATTCTTAGGATTTAACGCTTAGGGTCTACCTATCTCCATCTATTTTTTTGCTTCTATCTGGTTTTTTGAGCTAGTTAGGACGTTTTTCTTCTTTCCAAGAACTTTCAAATTTTTTGAGTTTCTAGAAAACACAGCAACCGACATTAGTTTTTCCACTGACGTCGACCACTTTCTTCACCAGTATTGATTATTTGACCGACATCGGCAGCGTGTTCCACCGACATCGGTCTTCTTACCGATGGCGGTCACTGTCTAAACTTTTCTTCTCAAAATAGCAAGCTTAAAAACTTGACTTTCTTGCTGTCTAGCACCATTCTGGTTTTTTGATTTTTTGAGACTAAATAAACATAGTCTTTAACACCTAAACCTATTTTCCTTGAATGGTTTTGACACGTAGTCAAACCAAAACTCTTCTTGACCATGCAAAGCAACTACCACTTCTGCCATCACCGTCCATAACAAGTCCCTTAATGGAGTTTCATTCAGAGGCTGAATGAACTCCTACTCGACTGACCCCGACTCAATCTCCCATTGTCCCTGAAGGGGACCAAGACTTCAAAAGATTCTTGGACCTCAATGTCAAATCCCTTCAACATTATCTCGCGTGAAGCCAAACATGAGACTCCTTAGGCAACCCAATTTATGGGATGCCAACCTCCTTAGTCGAGACAGCAGCCATATCAACAGCATCCACAATTCAACCTATAAACAATCAAGCCAACACCTCGACTAATAACTCGACAGTGTCTTATCTTCAAAATTTAGCCTCTCCTTCTAGACCTACCTCTATGGGGGTTTCGGTAACCCCCTCAACCTCAAACTACTCAACCAAATTCTACACCCTTCCAAAACCTAGTGGTCTCTATCCCCCCTACTCTTGCACCTATCAACACAAGAGTAACTGCCTACCCTTAACAAGTGTGGCCACCCCTCAACCACCTTTGATGGCCCCTATCCAGTTTGTGCCTACCAACCCCATAACACAAGTGCCCTTGGCTTCAACATTCACCCCGATGACTAACTACCCATATGTTGCACCTACACAACTGCAACCAACCACGTCATACGCCCCTCTCAATACCTTCCAAGCACCTTATAACCTAGGGAGCGCTCCACCTATCAATCCGTCAGCTAATATAATCAAAATGCTGATGGATAAAATGTCTAGTCTCGAGACCTCTATTTCTGGTTCATGTAATGCCCTCTCCTATGAGCAAATTTGCAATGAACCCATCCATCCCTCTGTCCCAATCAGGCTGTATCCCAGTTAGTGGGAACTTCCTATATTTTCTCATTTCCAGAGTAAGGAAGACCTACAATAGCACCTATGAGCATTTAGACCTCCTTGTTATCTCATAGCCCACGATGATGTGTTACTTCTATGCATGTTCCCCATGTCACTCTCTGGTGCTACTCTCGACTGGTATAGCTCTCTCACCAATTATTCTCTTTTCACATTCACCCAACTAGCCCAACTCTTCCTCGACCACTTTTCTATCAATATCACCAAAAAGGTCTCAATCACAGATCCGTATTCTATCTGGCAGTTTGAGGATGAATCCATAGCTAATTTTGTTGCTCACTGGAGAGGCCTCATTAATCAGCTCTCCTTTTCTTTGCCCCAAACTAAGCTCATCAAACTCCTCTCAGGCCTGTGCCAAGCATATTTCCTCTACCTTGTAGGTCTAGACCTTCCGCACCTTCGACGAAGCTTTCACGATGGCCCAGAAGCTCAAATTATGTGCCATCAAGGAAAACAAAGTCAAGTTGCAGAGTAAAAACCCCAACACCAAGTCCAATGACTCTTCCTCTAAACCTTCTTCATCTAATCCCAAATTTAAGGCATCAGCAAATGTTGTAGTCATCAGACCATCATCCTCTTCAACAACCAATCAGCCCGAGCCATCCACATCCCAAAGCATCACTCGACAATTCCAGCAAAGATATGTGTAGCAATAGTATACTCCACTAGGAGAGTCATACGCATCTGTGTTGGACAAACTTGTCAAATAGGGGGTCCTTAATCTCCCCCAAATCTGACTACCTCCACAATTTGATCCCTCATGCGCCATCCCTGTGTGGTATAGGGAGAATGACTTCTACAACTATCACCATGTTAAAGGCCATGACACGGGCAACTACAAGACTCTTAAAAACATAATTCAAGACATGCTAGATAAGGGTGACCTCATCCTAGACAATCCAAATGTGCCACCCAATCAAGGCATAGACATCTTCAAACAACCCTTTCCCAGCCATCCTCCTACCCAAAACAATGTGTAGACTATAACTGATGACACTCAAGAACATAACATACGCACAGTCAATACGGTCTTGCCTCTCATCCTTAACCAACCTCTCTCACAATCTCAAGAGGTTAGTCAACCCATCAGTCCCTCACACGAGGACGAACCTTCTTCTCATGTTAGTTCTCCATCGACCTCCCTTATATTGGAGGACACCTCAACCATACCAGCACCACCAGTTTCACCATCCTCCTTCTTGCTACCTATGGAGGACCCTACCCTTCCTACTCCTCAACCACAAGTGGAAGGTGCAATCATCCTTGCCCTCTACCCTCTTGAGGAGCCTCATTCTCTAATTCCTTCTCCACCCAGGGAAGAACCTGTCTCTCCACCTTCTTCAACTAAAGATGAACTTATTATGACTTCATCATGCCTTGGGTCTAAGATTGCTACACCAACCTAATTTTTGGCCCTGCAACTGTCCACATCTTCTGGAGGACCTAAGCCTCATCTAACATCTTCTCAGCCATTTTCCTGATTAGTGGAGAAACTTAGACTTCTCCCTTCAAGGAAAGTGGAGCATCAGGCATTATGGGAGCGACTCATAGCTCTTTAGCTTGCCCATTCCATCTCATCTCATGCCGCCAACCCTCCCATCACAAAATCTCCAGAAACTTCCAATAAAAACCAGACTTCTACCCCAAAACCTTAAAAATCTCAACCATCAACATCAAAACCAAAACCCTCATCTACAGCATCAAAACCAATCAAGTCACTCGGTGTTCGCCCTGTCCCTAACCTCACTCACCTGCAAGTGAAGGTAGACTTAGACCAGGCCCCAACCAATAGTAGTCCTCAAACCAAACCAAAGAAGACTACTAAACCACAATGGTAAACTCCTCCTCCTCCATCAACATTACCCTCCATTTTGGGCCCTCACCCTTTCACCCTAATAGGAGTACTTCCTACTCCAACCCTTAACCAAAACAAGTTGCCTCCACTGCTTCCTTTGCCTACCACAAGCCTACCCTCTCTAAAAAATTTGGCACCTCTCACAAAGAAAGTGTCATCTCCGCATACGGCCACACCATCAACCCAAAAGGTGGTACAAAAGCCTCCTTCGACACCTCCCAAGCAAAAGTCACCAACATCTCACACATCAACAAGCACGGACCCTCTAGTGGGTTCATACGCTTTGATATTGTGCTGAATTTTGCAAACCTCTAGCATAACCCTTTCACCTATCAAGCCATTCCAACCCCTCAGGTCAAAGCCTTCCTGGTTTGATGATACTAAGATTTGCTTATATCATCGTACACTAGGACATGACACCAAGAATTGTTGTGCCCTCAAAGCTATCATTCGCTGCTACATGGAGAAAGACACTCTTCTTCTTGAGGACACTAATGATAGACCTCTGACACCTTCCCATATCCCTCAAACCTCTTCATCGACATCGACATCTCATCAACAAACCATGACCCCTTCATCTCCTTCACCTCCTCTCTTTGAAATTAACGCCATCCACATAACCACTAGGTCACAAAAGGATAAGGCAAAAGAAAAAGCCACCATTCCTTAGACCTATCCCTTTGTCAAGCCGACTCAACTGCCAAAACCTAAAATTTCTATCCTAGGTGCATCTCAACCCTCTTCTTCAGGGGCAATCCATGACTCCATGTTAAAACAACTTCACCAGATGCCTATGAAGATGACCTTATATGACCTCATCCAAAGTTCACCCCAGCATCATCAAGCTCTGATCAGAGCCTTACAGGTAGTGGAGGTCCAACTCGAGGACCCCCAACCACTCACTGCCCTGGTCCACTCATTATCCCCTGTTGCCTCTATCACTTTCAGTGATTCTGAAATTCCTACCTCTACCTCGAAAGATCAGGATGTTGCTCTCTTCATCACCACCTATGTTGATCAAACCTGCATTAAGCGAGTCATGATTGACAGAGGCACCAGCATTAACATCATCTCCACTCATGCCTTTGATCAATTGGCTCTCCCCAAGAATTGCATATCAAAAACCAATGCAATCCTTTAATGACACCACTGCCACAACCATTAGCACCATCATCCTCCATATTCATGTTGGTCCGCACACTGTCTTGGAGCTCTTCTACATCATAGAAGGAGAGTTTTAATATAACATGCTATTAGGCTGACCCTGGATTTGTGCCATGGCTTGTGTTCCCTCTACGCTACACCATTGTGTGAAATTTGAGCATGACAGGCAAGTCCACACCATTCTCGCCGACCCATCACCTTTCAAAACTTGTAACATGACCTATCGGCCAAATGACATTCTCATTCCTCTTAAGACATCAACCCAAATGCCACCTCCATCTGTAAAAGCTTCGACCAATTTGCAAATGACGGTCACCCTCACACCACCTCTTCAAGCGACAACCAAAGACCCCATGGAAGATATCTTCCAATGACTTTCACTTGGGGAATATCATTTGCTTGCCTTAGACATGTTCCAAACTCCGCAAGAGTATGGATAGCTTCACCACAGTCCAAACTATGACCATCATATTAGAATGATCATTCCTTATGGTCCTCCTCACCTTTGAACCAATTTCATCTATGGAGGGCTAGACCGAGCTCCTACTTATGGGAACCCTCTCTCCTCACCTCAACCCTTCACATCTGACTTCTCATTTCTTGGCAACCCCGCCTTTGCTCACACCTACCTTTATAGGTGTGCATGGAAGGGTTTTGGCTTTAGGCGCTACGAGCAAGGCTCCCATCAGCCCATCAAACCACTCAATGATGATAATGCCAAGAAATGATATGGTTTAGGTTTCCAAGAACCTACTACAGCTTTTGAAGACCCTTGCCCCAAACCCATCTTAGACCAATCTCCCCCAAGCTTGCATATTCCTCCCTCTTCACCTATGGAGTCGGTGGTTTCCATCCCTCCTAGCTTTTTCAATACCTAAACGCCATTTGCTTGGAACCCTTAACCTATCAACCAGGTGGGGTACCTAGGTCTCTCCTTCTCATCTTCTCTCCATCTCATTTATCTAACCCATTAATCATCTGTATTGGGTGTTGGACATTCTTCCTACCATAAAATAACTGGGGGGAGTTCGACTTTATATCGACTATCCTAACCTCAACCAAACATCGACCAAGTCTCAACCGACCTCGACCAAGCCTCAACCAAGCCTCAACCAAACATCAACCAAGTATCAACCAACATCAACCGACCTCGACCAAATAACAATTGACCAGACTATGACCAAACAATCAACCAAACAACCAACCAAACAATGACCAAACATCAATCAGCCAAATAATGACCAAATATCAACCAACTTCATGTCTAACATCAATTAGCATGTGACCAATATGGAGCAAAGTAAATGAGGCAAGTTTGCCCCTAATTGGCTCAGACCTTTCATCATCATGCACAAGTATGGGTCGGGGACTTATTGTCTGTCCTCTCTTGACGGATGGCCAGAACCTAAGCCTCTTAATGCCTTGCATCTGTGACCATTCTACTATTAGTCGAGTACTCATCCACTTGACATTTAACTTGAGTTCGTCCCTTGAGCAATCCCCATCCTCTTAATCCTCATTCCTTTTAACCCTATTCCCCTTAACAAATCCTATATAACCCTTTTACAATGTATGGATGCTTTGTCCTAATAAAAAGGAGCCCTTGAACTTCTATAGTCTTGTCCACGACTCAAAATTCTATCAAAAAATAATTGAGATGTCAAAATATCCAAGGTCACAAACTCTAAAAGATAGACTGCTCCCTCGAAGGATAGCTGTACTATCATTGTTGTAGCTAATAGACTGCTCCCTCAAAGGACAACTATTCAAAGACCTCAAAAATATATAAAGCAAAAAATATAGACCACTCCCTCGAAGGATGGCTATGACTAAAATCTTGCTACAAACAGCACTCTTTTAGAATCTTCCTACATCGATCAGCTTCACAAATGACCACAAAGCAAAATGACATCTCTATGTAGACTTCCCGCATTGATCAGTCTACTCAAAAAAAAAAAAGGTCATGGACTTGGCTTGTAGTCATCTCAGGGTCTCCTATAAAAAGGGGCAAAGCTATCCCTACTTAAAAAGGAGTTACCCTATCCTCCCATATCACATCACCTACTCAAGGAACTTCGAGCTCATTTTAATGTCAAAGTGATTCGATTACCTCTCTAACACAACCCATGGTCAATGACGTAATGCATGAACGGGGCTCTTGGTTCTAACAACCCTTATCTATGCTCTTATTCTAGTCCTTGTCAATGAAAGAGCAATGCGCCTTTTCACTTCTTATACATCTTAGACACAAACAATTCAACCAAATCTTTTGCCAACCAAACCAAATCAAACCAAAACATTTTTAGACCACCAACATGACATAGTCCATCTCACATAGTTTTTATGGACAACAATACACATGGAAACTATCGACCACACAATTTATGTCAAGCATAAACCATTACTTACTGAAGCATAAATAGACTCAATTCATTTTTAGCATACACCATTACCAATATGGAAAATTGCTAGGGATGAAAGACTCCTCAACCAATGTTACAGAATACACCATCACACAATATAGAAAAGGCTGTAACATCATCTTATCCTCATCATTTCAACACATGACCAAACCAATCATCAACCATTTTGCCTCTTAATTTGAACTACATTGGTCTGAGGCCCTAAGACCGAGGCTATGTAGGCAGCATTCAAATGACATGACGTCTTCTGGGGTTAGCTCGACCACCCTCATTTGTTCATCTACCTGATGGACAAACCATAACCTCCTTTTGACCATGACTTGACCTCGACCAAAACAATCCATAACTTTGACTCTCTTCCTCCCTTTTTGGGAGAACTACATAGGTCTGAGGCCCTAACAACAGGGGCTATGTAGGTAGCACTCAGTTGACATGGGGTCTTCTGGGGTTAGCTCAGCCATTCCTTCATCACATTCCTTCATCACATTTCTTCCATCACATTCTTTTGTCACCTGCTAATCACATCACAAACAATCACATATTTTCATAATCATTAACAAAATAAAAACACCATCATCATAATCATAAAACATCATCACATTAATCATTAAATATCATCATAATCAACATCATCACATTAGGCATATATCATTAAAACATATGAGAAATGCTAAAAACATCCATAACACATCACTAGCCAAAAATCACATCATATATATCTATACATCAAAGTTTACAATGGTATAATCTGTCTCTCTCTCAAAAAAAAATCAAGTACATCTCACATCAATGGCTCGTAGGCCGGTATATACATCATATCAAAATTTGCCCTCAAGGCTGTGGCTATGGTGGTGGTGGCAGTGGATGTGAAGATGTTGTATCATCCCCACCCTCTACTCTATGCCATCTGTGGGAACCTGAGGTAGTCACATGAGACATCGATCTCTGACAGCTTAGCTCAGCTCGCATATCTGAGTATCATTGTATCTGAGGAAACCCCTTGATGGCCCCCTCATAATATGCGATCTCATCCAACACATTATTGTACCTAGATATAGGTATAGTCTGTGGTGGACCCATCAACCCTAAAGCCACACCTTGAATTGACCCCTGTGGTTGAGGCTGAGCTGGCTACACTGATGCTGACTATGCTAGTTGCTAAACTAGCTACTGAGGTGGATGTTGAATCAGAACCTATCCTCTAAAACCTTGTCCTACCAATGCTTGTGCCTAGGCTGCGGCCAACTAACCTTGCAAAATAGTCACTCATCCTCGTGATACATCCCTCTCCTAGATGGCAGCATCCCTCTCCTAGATGGCAACATCCCTCTCATGTCTCACTGCATCTCTCTCTCTAATCACTACCTATAGATCAGGCTATGGTCCTGCTTGAATCCCTGTGTACTGCCCTACCCACCATGTCGAGTAGGCCTCTGTGCATCCTAGATCTGCTATCCCAGGGCTTGCTAGTACCTCCTCAAAATTAGGCCCCTCTGTCTCCTCTGGTAGTGGGAGTGGCACCTCTATGTCATCTCACCTATACTATGGGAAGGCAGGTGGTGCATCCTATAGCAGCCCATACTTGCACTACACTCTCTCCAATAGCACCCTCTCGAGCTTGTTGGCTCATCTCCCCCTGACCCATCTCAAACTCTACACCCTAATAAGCTACTCTCCCTGGTCTCTGAAAGCTAGATATACCAAGTATGGTCTCTAAATGATATCTATTGGGATCAAGCCCTCCAGTACCCCTCTATAGTAGTCGATATCTCTGACTACCCTATCTATCCGAGTTTGCACGATGACCTCATGCCATCACCTGAAGCCAACCCTGAAGCAAGCCTAAATCGCCACTGGGAGGCCGAGAGGTCGAGTGACCACAATATGCTCATATGCCCAATAGTGCAGGAGGTGGCCCACACACAGACTATACTGCCACCACTGACTGATGCCCCATAACTCTCTATATACCTAGGCCAAAAAGACAAGCACCCAAGCAAACACTATTTGTTGCTCTATAATGTCCATCAAAACTCTGGTCATAGCAACCAGAAACCTACCTCCCTCTGCATCTGGTAGTGCGTAGACGGTGATGCCTATCATCATCAGAATGGCCAACCAATGTGCATCCTCATCTACCGCATACAGTGGCTCATATGTGAAACTCACTGAGTGGTAGCTCATCTTAGTGACGTGCTCTCCAAATAGTGTCACCATATGTATATCATGCACCTCTCTCAAGCACACATATAGGTCTGCTCCATGTAGTAGCAATCGCAAAATTTGGTACACATCCTTGACTGTCACTGTCATCTCCCCTGTCGATAAGTGGAAGGTGTTGGTGGAATGATCCCACCACTCAATCAGAGCCACCATCAGGCTCACGTCCCTTGCCACTTAATAGTATTGTCATAGCCTGCCAAGTCCCACTGCACTCATCTATGCCCACTCCTCCCTGGTAATGTCCCAATGCATTTGCATCAGCAATGGCGACAGTCGATCCCATAGCATCAGCATCTGCCTCACTTGGATCCAATAATCAAACCCATGTCAACATGACTACCAATCCCCATGACTCTTTTTCCCTTTTGGGGAGACCTAGCTCACCCATTTGCCCTTTCATCCATCTACTTGACCTTCTACCTAACTGTTTATGGCTGTCCTAACACCTGAGAAGCTCTTGGCACAGCTTTGACCCCTTGACTTGGCAATTTTCTAACTCTCTCAGACTAGGCAGCCACTGACATCAGTTTACGTGTCGATGAAGGCACTTACCTAACTGACATTGGTCACTTAGTGACCAACGTTGGCAGGAAAGTGATCGATGTCGATCGCTTGTCGACTGACGCCAGTGAACCCACCAACGTCAGTGACTGGTTTGGCCCAAGATCCAAATGGGGTGAACCCTAAAAATTATGGCTTCCCCCTTTGACCACCCATTTACCCCCAAAATGGTCCTAAATCACCCTAGCATGACCTACCTGCCATTCCCACCCTCCTAACTACCCTTCCTCCTCGATTCCCAGCTAGAAACACTAAAAATTTCAAAAACAAAACAAATTTCAAAACAAACTAAAAAACTCTGAAACGCACCTCCTACTCATCTCGTCATCACCTCCATGGTGGCACAATAGGTGCTAGTAGTGGTGGACCTCCCGCTGGTCCTCCTCTACCCTCTTCCATCTCCTCCATCTCAATTTGACTGCGAGCTCCTCCTGGCCTACCACCACCTCTGCAACCTCCAATCCCCATCCAAATCGCTCCCTCTCTTCGCCAATCTCCCTCTGCCACCTCACACTGCTCAACTAGTCAACTTGGGGTCACTTTCACTCAATCACTCCAGAGCTCACTTTTCTCACTTGATCAACAATCACAAATGACTTTTGGTGGGCCACCAATCCGGTTTTGTCACCTTTGGCACACCACCGACGTCGGCATAATCATGCCCTATGCTACTGGCATCAGCCAAGTTATGCCGACATCAGTCTTTTTTTCCTACCAACACCAATTTTGTAACTGACATCAGTGAAATTCAACCCTCTACCTTCTTCACAATGCCTAGAATCATGCCCCCAATCAACCTGCCTTCACAGTAGAAGTCATCTTAGCCTCCTGGGGCACCATTAAGATCACTTTTGCCTCTGCCTAACTCAACCACAACCTTGGAGATCATGCCTATCTCCTCTGTCCACTTTCGAGGCACCTCTACCTTGGTTGTTTTGATTTCCTTTGCTACCTCGCACCTAGTTATCAAGTTGTCAACCCTCACAAGTATTGGATCGCGAGCCAGTTGATCCCTACTGCTTGTGCCTTTTTCATGTTTCCAAGAGCACTTCCTAAGCCCAAGATACTTGGAACATGATGACCCATTAGAGCTACAGCTTGGATCATTTAACCCAATTAGCTACGACTAAACGCTAGGGACCAGTTATTTTGATTTTGGCACTCCTTGACCCTTGACCATGACAATTTGACCTACCTATTACATGGTGTGGTACATGTGCAATCTCACCCCTTGCAGTGTTCACACTCACTCTTCACCCTCTCTATCCATCTCTCTATCAAATTGACACCCAATCTTAGGTTCCCTTCCCTCGACTCCCGCTTTGAGGGGGGAACACCTCATCCCATACCTAGGGCAACCAACTCCTATTTTTGTCTTACAATTCGTCAAGAACAACCAACAAGACAAAAGGGGGCAAATGTAGACACCAAAATTGTGTCTACCCCTTGGTTGTCCTCCCCCTTTGGTCCCCTTGGTCCACCTTCTAACCTAGGTCCTAGCCCACTCAATTATTAGATTAAAATAAAAATCAATTATTTTAATCTAAAAGCCCCCTTGCCACTTCACCCATGCCTCCTTGAATTCCTCTCCTTGGATGCCCCCACCCCATGTCAAGCCTTAATGACCTAAATCCCATCTTAACCCTTCCTCTTACATCCATTTAAGCCCCTCTCAACCATTTTTTAATGACATTTGACCCTGGCAGCTTGTAAGAACAGATAGAAGGCTAAAATTAACATCTATCCCCATTCTTTGGCCACTGACGTCGATCATTATGCGGCTGACGTTGGCGGTTCTACCAGTGTTGGTTTCCTTTAAAACTAGTTTTTTGCATCCATTGCCCCCCTACAAACGTGTACTCTCTTTCATCTTGGCATTCGACCTCTCTCTCTCTCCCTCTCACATGGCAAACATCACCAGCTATAGGTACTCTACAGGAATAGCTCTAGACTGTGAGATCAAAGGCATTGCAAGTCCATCAACAGCATCAGCAACAGGTCTCCTTCACTCCTCCTTCAGCAAGTAGGAGATAAGTATTTATTTGTTTTTCATTTCAATTTTTATTTGAATTCATCTATTAAGCAAACCACTACCCAGACCCAACCTACCCTTCCCTGAGAGGCTGAAAGGCCTTCTCTAATCCCTATCTCCCTGTCACCCTGTCCTCTCTCTGGTCTCCTATTCAGACCATACTTTTTGCCTTACAGCTCTACATAGACCACCAAAATAGGCTCTCTAACCTCCAAATTAACTCTTAAAACTATTCTGTAGATTATAAACCAGACCTAAAACTTATCCCAAGCCATTACCTCGACTGATCTCGACCATTACCCCTACCGACGTCAGTAGACTAACCAATGTCGGTGACTTCCTTGACCAACGCTGGCAAAACCACCAACGCTGATGACTGTGGAAAATAGACTGCTACATAACAGGTATGCATTTGCTTTCATTTCTTTTATTCTATCTTTATCATTTCTATTTCTGACTATATTCTACTTTTTATCAGTGGACTGTCATCCCCCAAGAAGTCTTTACACTTCTAGGACCAAGCTTTCACTTGGCAGTCCACTTTCTAGCCATCTAACAACTTCTGTGTTTTAGTCTCTTTCTTCTATAGGTGTCATCCTCCATAACCAAAGAGGAGTTCCTTCAGTCATCTAAATCTAGTGCGCAAGACTTCATCTGGGTAACATCTAACCCTAGACCATTTTATCTTAGTTTCTCATTTCCTTTTGAATGTGAAAAGTGAAAAATCATATAGAAACACCATTATTGGATCAATAAGTGGTAGAGTGTAAGGCTTGAGAAGTTTTGCATTGAATATTGGGTTTATTCCTAAGTATAAAGGTAAATCAAGAAAAAATGTGTTCTCACCAACTGCACTTAAAATGGTATAAGTGACACAACACAAAGGCTTGATATTCTAGTGTTTACATTTGAAGCTTTCATTCTAAAGGTACATCTAAAAATTAGCACCAACTCAATTCATGAGGTGTGTGATATGCATCATGGCACTCCTTGTATTTTTCCCAAGTGTAAGAGGGGATGTATTGAATCTACTATTGAAAAAATTGGATGTGTCATAAAAACTTCTCAGCTTTGTTTACTCCCCATTCCTATGTGTGTGACTCAATGCCATTTGGTGCATGGTAGGAGATGTCTCAAGGTGCCAAAGGTTGAAACCCAAGACATGTCTAAAATGGAATGTGACCTATAGATATGTGAAGGGATCTATTATAAGCATGTTGAATATACAAGATATTATCATCCCATGTGTGATTATATGCATGGTTTTACATTTTTATAAGATGAACAAGTGTGTGATTGAATACTTCAATTTGCCCATCTATTTTTGGATGAAAGGTTATCGATCAATCAAGTTGCATACCCATTAAGTCCCATAATGTCTCCCATAAGTGACTTATAAAGTGTGGATTTCAATCAGATACAATGGATGTTATAAGCTTAAAATGAATCCAAATATGGTTGAATAAATCTTGTGTAGTGTCAACTGCATCAATATCTTTTTTTTAAGTGACCATGATAGCCATCATAGAAAACCTATCCACTAAAATGAACATATCTTCATGTTAGTGTCTCATCATAGGCAACCTAATCATAAAATCCACGCTGATAGATTCCCATGGTTTAGATAGAATTAGTATAGGTGTGTAAAGGCCTAGCTTCCTACTCATGGGCTTGGTGATGAAACACATAATGCAATACTTGATGTGGCATTCCACATTTATGTGCATGTGTGGCTAGTAGAGATGTGATTACAATGTGTTTAGAGTATTTTTCACAACAAAGTATCTTGAGGTCTTGGCATAGTGTGCCTCCTAAATGAGTTGTTGGCAAGGTATGCCATTAGGAACATAGATATGTTTAGGCTTGTAGCTAATCTAGTCAAACATGTATAATTCCTATACGTGTTTACCTTGTGCTAGGATAGTGTAAGTTGTTTTGAAGTCTTGGTCAGCTAAGTAGAGGGATACCCAATCTATGAATTTATGGTCACATGTGTCTAGCACTATGATGAGTGCATGAACTAAAGGTTAGCTAAGGAAATCTATTACATTTTTATCCTTCCCATTCTTGTGCTTTATCATGATATAGAACCATTTTAATTAAGTCAACCATTTTATGTGCCATGCATTCTCCAATTTGTTTTGTTTCTATAGGAACTGAAGTGGCTTATGGTCCAAATGAAAAATTATCTCCTTTCCTAAAATGTAGTGTCACCATTATTTGACTACTTGAATAATAGCATAAATTTATTTTTATTAGGTGGAGTACATTTACACCATATCATTAAACATTTATTTTTCATAAGTGGAGTACATGACTTCAAGTTGATCTTGGTGAAGTATTGAACACCTCAGATCTGGTCCAAAAGATCATCAATGTGTGGTAGTGGATATCAATTCTTCACCATTATCTTTTTTAGTATGTTATAGTCTATTAAAAATCTCTTAGGCCCATCCTTTTGGGTGTAAGTACTATCAGACTCCCATAAGGTGAAGAACTAGGCTTGATTTTTGCCTAATTAAGAAACTCTTGTATTCGACATCATATTTAATCATTCTCCTAAATTGATCTATGATATAATGGGATATTTAGAAGAAGGGATCCATGGACTAAATCAATGTGGTGTTTTACTACGTAGTGTGTTTTAAAGCCTTCAGTCTCTATGAAGACTTCACTATGTTAGTCTAGTAACTTATTAAGTTATTGTTGTTGTGACATTGTGTGAATGTTGCACACTACCAATGTGTGCTTTGTCATGTGTTATGTAGGTGTGTTAGGGATAACCATGAGAAACATGAACTTTTGTGCATGTGAGGCAAGTTTAAGAAATTACATGGTAAATACTAAGGTGACTTTAGTCATGGGTGTTGACTCAAACAAGTGGTATAAATGATCTTTGGCATAAATAGTTCAACGTTATGGCTTGGCTTTATATGTGGCTTCATTATTGTATAGATATGGTCTCCCCAAAAAAAAAATTATAGACCTCTATATGTGTGATGTCACAAGTGATGTTATCCTCTATAGGCTTGACTTTGTATTGGAAAGTGCACTATCATCAAACCTATATATCTTTGCCCTACTGCAACCACCCTAGGGAATATGGTTTAGGGTGTGTGGTAGTGGTAAGATCAAGGTGTTGAGTTGTTGATTATGAAATGATGTTCTTTTAAATACCACTATCAATGATGATATAGGAAGGTTGACCTTTCACCTAGAACTTAGTGTGGAAGATACATTCATACTCTTCAGAGATATCGATTGCATTAGTGTTGGTGTTTAGACAAGAGGCATCTAGATCAATGTTATTTATTGGTGTGGGTCCTAATGCAGATTACATGAGCAAGTACTATTATGCACAACATTAAAATGTCACCATGGGTGGATGATAAATGGTAATCACACCACTTATCACCAAACTTCTTCTTGCCTTTGTCTTAATTATAAGGTGCAGGATCCTTCGAGTGTTATGTAGTCTTATGAAGTTGATCACTTTTACAAGAAAGGCAATGCTTCTACATAAGGATTTTCAATGTGGATTTATGCAAGGGATCATCCTTGCACACTATGTTGGATAAATAGGTAGTAAGTTTATTCATTTTTTCTTTGGCTTTGACCTTATTTGAATTTTGATATGCTTATCCTAAAGTGTCAAAATACAATAACTCCAACTTTACATAGATATAAGGTGAGATTCTGATGATTTAATTTAGCACCCTATGTTGTTCACTCAAATTTTATTTTAGGCACATAGATTATTCATGGAATATGTTGGTATAATCTTCCACTTACTCATCATTATATTAGTGAAGTTTGTAGAACTTGGTGTATTCATATTTAAAGTGTTGGAGGGGGTATTAATACTATGATGTTTTGACAAAAGTATTCCATGATTCAATTTGAATGCACTCCTATGCACGTTATACAATGAAGGTCTCCCACCAATGAACAACTAGGATGGACATATTTAATACTATGAAAGTGACATTCTCAGCATCGATGAAGTAGTTGACTAAGATGTACACCTTGACTTGTTGAATCTAGGCATCCACTACTTTGTCATTAATCTTACCTTTGAATAGTGGAATGTTGAGATTGACTTGTACTTTAAAGGGGGATTTTGTTTAAAACCATTGTGGAGCATACTATTGAGATGGTTGGGAATTTTTTAGGTTGAGTTTTATCATTAACTCATGGAACTAATTGAATATTTCAATGTAGTGTGCCTCTAGTACATTGGAAATGAGCCTTTAAACTAGAAGTGTTGCCTCAAGTTGGTTTTGGGCATCAACCATCTTGATTTTTTTATATGGAATCATTCTATAATTTATAAAATAAAACCAATTGTTAAACCACCTTCTCTCTCTCTCTCTCTCTCTCCTCCTCTCTCTCTCTCTCTCTCCTCTCTCTTCTCATCTCTCTCTCTCTCTCACTCTCTCTCATCTCTCTCTCTCTCTCTCTCTCTCTCTCTCTCTCTCTCTCTCTCTCTCTCCTCTCTCTCTCTCTCTCTCTCTCTCTCTCTCTCTCTCTCTCTCACACACACACACACACACACACTCATTTCACTCATTTGGTTATAGGCATAAAAAGGAATAGTGTGAATCTCTGATACCAATGATCTACACCATGGAGCTAAGGATTGAGTGTTTGGGGGACAACTAAGTTTGGCTATCCAAAGTGAATGTGCAGAGGGTATTTAGATAGAATAACCAAACACACATTAAATAGATCATAACTATTAATTTCAAGAAATGAAACTTATATTCATGTATCAAATAATAGGGGATATATAATATAATGTCTATAGTGCATATATATAAAGTAGATACATAGAGCAAGATAATTATGTTACAACTATGTAGATGACATCAATATGTCTATCTTGTTAACTTGTCTAATCATATGTGTATGTTACATATATATTATGCATATTATAAGATAATTATTAATTGATGTGTAACTACCAATGAGGATGTTGTTAGGTGTTTTGATCTTCTATTAAATGTGGTAGTTGGCAATAGTCTAAATAATTAATGTCTAGGATACCTTAAATGATTCTCAATCTAGTGATCCTCAATCAGAAACTAATATCTAGTTGGGCCTTATTTTGAATTATATGGTCAGGGTAGGCTTATATGTGGTTATGTTGAAGTGGTACCCAAAGTATATAGTGATTCCATGAACAAGTGCCCATGAGGTGCATAGGGTTACACAGTGCAAACTGTACAGACTATGATCTAAGGTGAATGTTACATGAAATTCTGCATGTAGGTGTAAGACTTGTGTGTAAGTTTATGTGAAAACTTTGAGTTAAAGAGTGTGCATGATTGCATGAGAGGTGAAAAATATATATAGTATAAAATAAATAAGAGTGTGTTCATCTAGTAGTGGTTGTGCACAAAACACTACAAACTACTCCCAAGTGATGTTGGTGGATTCAAGGCCCATTTCTAATTTCTTTTTGGCCCACCAAGTTGTTACTTCATGATCAAGTTGATAAGATCCCCAAATAGCCTTGGTTACCTATAAATATTTTTTAATCTTTAAATATTTTTCCATATCTATGAGCCAATATTCAACTCCATCACTTAAAACCATACCAACCATCAAACTTAGGTGGATTCACCTTTTTCATACCTCATGCAAGTTTGGTAGCTACTTGCACTTTTGTAAGTTGTTCTTCAGCATGCTCATGATCTTGATGTACTTAATAATTAGCCTAATGTTCCTCAAGTTCTTATTATTCATCATGTCGTGCACTTCTTGTTCTAGGGTGAATACTCTATCTTGATTTTATATTGATATTGTAAGGATTTGGCTGAGCTTTGAAACTTGATCAACTACTAGATGATTGGGATTAGGTTGTTGATCCTAGTTCAAAGTTCCCTCAATAATAATTTTTCCACATGATATTTTATCCTACTATAAGAGGAGAGATAGTTTAATGTTTGTGTAATCATTAGCTCTGAGCTTTTAAACCTATGCTCTGATACCATAAGTTAGAACCCCACTAGGTTTACTAAGAAACTACATTTTTTTGTTATTTCTAAACATTAATAACCAACTATTAGTAAATTAGATTGCTTAATGATTTTAAAATAATATAACTTGTACCAAAAATATATTCCTACTGTATATACATCCATCTTATATAAAACCCTATTGGCTATAATTTGAAACACCCTTGAATAATGATTGCATCATTTACAACATTACACTTGTTAAGCATTAATTACTCATAAGGATGTAAAAATTATGATAACAAATTAATTTAGTGTTAAGAATATACTAGTATAGTATTTCAATATGAAAATTCATAAATATATGATATGATATCCATAAGCAATAAATACATCCACTAATGTTATTCTATCTAATCGATAATAAATGTTCATTTAAGTTATAGACATTGTTATATTTTCCATTTAATATATTAATGTCATTTTACACAATGTAATAGTATAATATATATTCCATGGTAAATATAATAAAATAAAATAATATCCATAAGTATATCTTTGTAAAAATATAGATCTAACTATAGCTAAGGATAGCATCATCTGGGTATTTTTCCTCCAACCATAGACTGATGGTCCCCCACACACCTCCCCATTGGGATTTGCCCTTCCCTCCATGAGGGCAAAGAAAATAACAATGTGAACATCAAGAACTCATATAGAATAGTATTTTGTATAATCACTATCACATAAATCATCCATGAATACCATGGAATGTGTATTCTATCTAGTATGACCTCAAACATACATGTAAACTAGAAGGTAAAGTGAATAAACAATGTATACAGCTATAACATTACTTTGGACAAAGATTTTCATTATAGTTTTGGACTTAAAGTGAATTTGAGTATTAGTTCATAAAATAATAATCTCTATTTAATACATCATCCTACATGTTAACTAATAATGAATACTTTTATGCAAAGGCCTCCTACCATTTGTTACTCATTATCCATTAACATGGAGGATACTCATGAATAAACCATATAAAAAGTAATTGTACATAGAAATTCATTGAAAATGGTCTAATAACCATAGAATAATGTTTTTTAGGTGTTTTTAATGATGTCTCCAAGGTGTCCAAAAATGTCCATGATGTGGCGAAGAGTGTTCATAAGGTGTCAAGGTTGTTTGCTAGTCAATGACAAAGTGTGCTTCAGTAGTCATGCATGAACCTTCAGTGGTTGGTTGGATAGGCAAGTTGATGAATGTTGTTGATGATGTGATCATGTTGTAGATGACCTGTGGGGTTTCAAGAGTGATTTTATTTCTCTTTAAATTTCAAGGTTTCCATTCAGTTCATCCTTGTGGTCATCCAGGCCTAGTTGGTCTTTTGGTAAATCAGGCAAAATGAGTAGATTAATGACATCATCATTCACACATGTGAAGGTTTTAGAAGAAAATAGTCACATGGGTTTTTTGAGGTTTGTGACTATATCATGTATTTCAAATTTTAGGTCTTAATATGATGTATATAAAAATTTATGGTAGTTCAAAGCTAGTCTCCTAGTCATATTTCTTTGTTTTCCATACTTAGCCAAATTTGCATTAAAAAGTGACTGTTGGAATTCAAATATTTGAATTTACAAAGGAAAACCAGTCCTTATTGTTTTGGATATAACATGTGATTTTGGACTAATTTTATGGTTGTATAAAAATCAAAGTGATTTATAATTTCAAGGGAAATCCAAGAAAAATAATTTGGAGGTTTGACTAGTCGTACACCTGCATTAATTATAGTTCAGAGTTGATTGAGGGTTTGAGCTTCTTATGAAAATGATCCAAGAAGGATGTTTGAGTTTTTATTGATGGTATTTGGATGTTTCAAGGTGAATTATACATTTTATAGTGTTTTATACTCCCTGAGGATCATCTATATGGATTTTGGTAGTTTGACCAATCCATCTTCAATATGAACAATTGCTTACAAATTGACTTTTGTTTGTTCATGGTGATTTCATGTACAAGGAAAATGTTTGATAGGTTTTTAATATGCATAGGTGTGTATTGATGAATTTAATAATTTTAGGATGTCTTAGGGGTCATGTGGCATGGACCAATGTGTTTGAAGTGGTCTTATGTTCCTAGTTTTTCTCAGTGAGGTGCTAAAAGGGTGAATAGGCCTTCATGGACTTAAAAGAGATTCTTAGGCCTAATTTAAAGGTTTTGATGCTTAAAGGTGGTCTATAAAATATATTAATGAAATATTAATGTGGTTTTTATCTTATTCCAAGTGTGATAAAATCCTTAAGGGTTAAGGAAAGTTTTGTGGCCGACCAAGAAGGTGATGATCATGTAGACTCTATAAAGAGCAAGATCAAAGGTGAAGGTTTATAGAGTTGATATACGGAGAATAGTGAAGTGTGAGTGTGCTTGGTGGATGGACTTAAAGAGAATAGTAGGTTTAGGAATGTATACATGCCCTATAGGTCATATTTCTATTCTTATAATAATGTTCTTCTAGGGTTGAATATTGAAGATGAGAGAAGAAGTATAGAGTGATCCAAAAGGGTGTTTTGGATGCATTGCTTATGTGTGAAGGCTTGAGAGAGTGTGAAGTATTTAATATAGGTATCATATCTTATTTCTCTAATATATTTAAATGCAATCATATTTTTTGAGTTGTTGATATTAGAGGTATTGTGTTGGTGTTCAACATCTAGGACAAATTGGTGCTTGTTCATGCTAAGGGGTGGGTGCTCCTTGTGAAGTGGGTGATTCACTAAAGGTCTCTTGTTTGTGATCTCTTATAGTAATATATTCCATGTGTTTTTAGGATTGAGAGTGGGTTTTATCCCTCATGAGGGTTTACCACATAATTCATGTGTTATGTGCCATTGATCTTGTATAGCTTTTTTTTATGAATAGTTTATATGCTTCATGAATGTTTATGATTGAGTGATTGAGCGTTTGAATTTTTGGAATTGGATTTGAATTTCTCACATCACTGATTCACCCCCACCCCTCTCAATTATTTCTCTTCTAATAATTGGTATCATAGCCATACATTTTTTGCAAGTTTAACCACTTGAAAGTGATCAAATGTACAATGGGTAGTCATTAGATGCAAGGTGGTTTCTCTACTAAGAAATCACCACTATTCAATGGATCCAACTATGCTTTTTAGAGTGCAAGGATGAGGACCTGCATCATGTCTCTTGGTTTTGACATTTGGAAATCTATTATGGATGGTTATTTTATACCTCCTACTCCTCCAACTAGTGAAACTAACAAGAAGTTGAGTGAGAAAAATTATAAAGCTATGAATGTTATTATTTATGGCCTATCTAAGGCTGAGTTCACCAAGGTAATCCATTGCAAATTTTCCAAGGAAATCTAGGATAAGTTTTATATCATATATGAAGGAGATTCAAAGGTTAAGTGGGAAAAATTATAGACATATCAAAGGCAATTTGAAGGCCTCAAAATGAAGGAAGAAGATAATGTGTCATCCTATCTTCAAGGGTTGATGAGGTGGTTAACATGATCAAAGGTCTTGGAGAGGAGATTGAAGAAGCTATTATTGTATAAAATGTATTAAGGTCTCTCACCCTTGAGTTTGATTCAAAGATTTCTACTATTGAGGAGATTCATGATCTCACCAAGATGAAGATGGATGAATTACATGGCATCCTTATTTCCTATGAGATGAGAGTCAATGAGGACAAACCACCAAAGAAGGAAGCATCCCTCAAGGTGATCAAGGAGACAAAAGGCAAGAAGATCAAGTTAAGTCTTGAAGATTTTTATCTCAATGAAGATCAACTTCAAGCCATGATAGCAATAAAATTGAATGTTGTATTAGGTAAGTATGAAGGGAAGTTTCCTTTCAAATGTTTCTCATTTGGTAAAGTTGGTCATTTTACAGCTAAGTGCCCAAAAAGAGGCAAGTTTAAACATAAAGAAGCTCATAAGGAATCTCATGAGGTTGAGCACAAGAAATATAAGGGTCTCAACAAGTATGGAAAGATCTTTAATAGGATAAATGTCAAGAAAGAGTCATATAAAGGTAGTAAGAGTCTTTACCATGAATAAGATAGTAACTCATCTACTTAAGAAGAATAAACACATTTGACATTGATGATTCATCTAATGATGAATATAAATAGACACTATTTATGGCTCTTGGGGATGATGAAGGTGAATGTTATTTAGGAAGAGATATATTTGGTGGAGATAGCTCAAAGGAAGAAGATGAGAAAGTCACTCTTGAAGATCAGTATCTAAATACCTTAGAAGAGATGAAGCTACTACAAGGCAAGAATAGAAAGCAAACATCTTTGATTAAGTCTTATGAGGATAAAATTGGCTTGTTTAAATAAAGGTTGAGAAATGAATTCAAAGATCATGATGAGATCACTCAAAATCTTGAAACTCAAGTTTTTATCCTTGATAAAGAGATAAAAGGTAAGGATGAGTAATGTGTCACATACGAATCTAAAATAAAATCTTTGCAAGTGAAACTAGATCAAGCTATAAGTAAGATTGAAACATATAAGAAATTTGAGAAATGTACAATTGATATTAATGATATATTGGGTAGTAAAAAAGCCTCAAATGACAAATCAGGCTTGGGGTTCCATGAAGATAATCAAAAGGATAATAAGATTGAGAAAACAATGATGATGGATCAAAAGATTAATCATGTTAAGTAAAATTATAGTAAAGATAAAGAGAGTGTCAATATGAAAAATAAGAATAAAACCTTAAATATCAATGATCAATTAAAGAATGATGGTGTTGGTAGATTGAAAATGAATCTTATCAGACAACCAAATTCTATGAGGTATTCCAATTTCAACGGTCATTATTACTCTTGTAATCAGTTTGGTCATAAGTCAAGGGAGTGTAGAAGACCCTCAAAGAATGAATTTTCATGGAATTATGGGAAAGATAATAAAAATAATAAATAATATTATCACTCAAGATATTCAATAGGTCACCAAGGAAAACATAACATATTTTTCTATAGGTGTTAAGGGGTTGGTCATATTACAAGGTTTTGCAATGCCTTCATCAGTAGACCAAATGATCAAATACATGAATGGGATAATGAAACTTCAAGGATTCATCATGTATCCCATACACAAGGTATTTATAATAATATAAACTTCATATATTTCAAATTTCATGAAAAAGGTCACATAATAAGGTTCTATAGGTATGATCAGAATTCTACCTCAAAAATTATCAATCCTAACATGAAGAAAAGGATCCATAACAAATGGAGATAGAGACTCAAGGAGGTAAATGAGAAGAAGGTTTAAAATGGTTTATTTTTCATGATAGAACAAGGTACTAGTTCAAATATAAAATATCAAGCCTTAGCTTCCCAATGGTACAAGAAGATCAAGAAGGATTTTGAGTCAAAAGGAAAGAATGAAGGAAAGAACCTATTCAAAGTTAATTTAATGATGAGACATAATTACAAGCCAAGTGAAATCATGAAGATTTGAGAATCTCATAAGTTTTGGGACCTTTATTCTCTCTATGAAATATGGGTGTCTCTACCTATGCTTCTTGGGGGACATCTTTCTTATGTAAAAGCAAGTGTATGTGTTTTAGGTGAAGAACAAAGTACAGGGATATGTAGAGTTATTGATTGGTCTTTGAGAACAATGCCATTTTGGTATAATATAGTTGATATTATGTTACAAAGCCTTGTGTTGATCATAAAAAATCATTTTCTAATGGGGAGCAACAAGATCAAGAGCTTGCTCCATAGGTGTGTGATGAAAAAATTGAAGAGTTCTATTCAGGGACATTGGTCCTAAATGCATGTTTTTATCAATTTTTTATGCTTGGTTTAGATGGTCAAATCATGATGTATGAAGGTAATATTTATATTGAGGATGGAAATGACTTGCTCAATTATATTCCATGATGTTTCATACATTGTATTGATCACAAGTATCTCTAATGATCATTTGTTTTGTTTGTCCATTTTGCTTAGTGATCACTACCTAATGTGTCATCTTCTTGAAAATTTGATGATTTTGAGGTCTATGAAGCTAACTAATGGTAGAGGATATTTATATTTGGTGTGTTGAATTGTAATAAGTGATATGGATATGTCAATAGGATTCCATTTTCATTCTAAGGTGTTTAGGCATAGTGACTATTGTGTACATAAAGTCTACAAACATAGATGATTGGTTAAAGGTATCAAATGAGAATTGGTGAGTGTTAAAGGTAAATTTATGTCATATAAATGTGTTTTGACCTCATCCATGTGTTATCTTGGTGGGTTCAATGTTCGAAGATCTTTTAAAGGTAAGTTGAATATTTTTTAAGGTTCTCAAGTATGACAGTATGTGCATAAGGGCTAGAAGGTAAAAAACCCATTTAATGTTTTTATGGGTTCCCAAAGGAGTATAACCTCAATATTTTATCAAAAAATTTGTATTGGTGACCTCAAGTGGTGAAAGAAGTTTTAGGATCTGGAATTGAATGGAAGGTGGTAATTTGATCAGATTTATTTTTGATGCCCTAGTTTTTACACCATGTGAGTTGATGACCTTCATAAGGAATTTGAGACTAAATTCTACTTAATACATTTAAATTTCCAAAAGGATGCTCAAAAATCATTCTATAGTCATATAGAATTGTGTAGTTTATCCTATCGATGAGATTTTGTGCAAATGGAGGGCTAATTGGTAGGTCAATTTATGAAGGATCTATAATGTAGAGGAATATTTGAATTATAATTATTGGCATGAATTATGGGGAATATTATTTTAATATATATATTAAATTTCAAGTCATGAAAGTGCATACATATAAATTTATGGACTCTACAAGGTTCAGGTAGGGCTAATAGGCCTCTATGCAAGACTACTGTGAAGAAAAGTGATTTTTTGGTCATTTTCTAAAAATGACCAAGGTATTATTATTGTTATATTAATATATTAGTATTTATTTAACATATTTCATGTTTTTATTATGGATTGAACATCTATTGGTGATCATGGAGTTAAATTGTGAGAGAAAATTTAAAGGTAACTATGAGGTATTATCATGGTTGGAGATGGTATGAAGGTAATTAAACGGATCATAAGGTGAAGATAATTAGGGTGGGTCACTATAAATTTTATTAATATGTTATCACTCCCATTTTCTTGATATTTTGTGTTTCTTATTCATATAGCAGGGCATGGTCAAGATGGTGTGTTGTCAATGAGCAAGACTGTGAAGATCTGGTAAGAAATGGTATGCATAGTGATAAGGGGAGTTTATATAAAATATAAGAGGAGTTAATTCCTTGATGTTGTATTTTAAAACATTTTTAAAATTTACAAGTCCTTAGGATCAGCAGGTGATCCCACTTTATCATTGTGGCAAAGCGGGAGAAAGTGTTTGCAGAAGGAGAAAGAGTATGTGCATAAGTTTTATGTTGGTGTTGACATCAATGACAAAAGGGGATATTGTTGAGGTGTTTTTAATTATGTATCCAAGGTGTAAAATAATTTCCATGAGGTGGAAAAGAGTTTTCATAATTTTTCAAGGTTACTTTATACTCAATGATAAAGTCTGCTTCAGTAGTCATGCATGGACCTTCAGTGTTTGGTTAGATAGGCAGGTTGATGGATGTTGTTGATGATGTGATCATGTTTCAAAGTCCCTATGGGGTGTCAAGAGTGTTTTTAGTGCTTTTTAAAGTTAAAGGTTTCCATTTGGTTCATCTTTGTGGTCATCTAGGCCTAGTTGGTCTTTTGGCAAATCAGGTTGAGTGAGCATATTGATGATGTCATAATTTGCACATGTGATAGGTGTCAAAAGAAAATAGTCACATGGGTTTGTTGAGTTTTGTACCTAAATAATGTCTCTAAAATTTAATGTCTTGACATGGTGTATATAAAAATTTATGTCAGTGCAAATTTGGTTTCCCAGGCATATTTCTTTATTTTCCATACTTGCCAAATTTGCATTAAAAAGTGATCGTTGGAATTCAAATATTTGAATTTACAACGGAAAACTAGTCCTCATTGTTTTGGATATAAATTTTTATGTTGGAAAAATTTTATGGTGGTATAAAAATAAAATTGGTATATAATTTCAAGATAAATCTAGGAAAAATAATTTGGAGGTTTGATTGGTTGTACACCTACATTAATTGTAGTTCAAAGTTGATTGAGGGTTTGACCTTATTTTGAAAATGACCCAAGAAGGATGTTTGAGTTTTTATGGATTGTATTTGTATTTTTAAATGTGAATTATCTATTAGATATTATTTTATACTCCTTAAGGATAATCTATATGGATTTTGGCGGTTTGACCACTCCATCTTCAATATGAACAATTGCTTACAAGTTTACTTTTAGTTCATTCATGGTGATTTCATGTGCAATGCAAATGTTTGATAGATTTTGCATATGCATAGGTGTGTAGGGATTAATTAAATAATTTTATGATGTCTTAGGGGTCATTTTACATGGACTTATGTGCTTTTAAGTGGTCTTGTGTTTCTATTTTTTCTCGATGAGGTGCTAAAAGGGTGAATAGGCCTCTATGGACCTAAAAGAGCTTCTTAGGCCTAATTGAAAGGTGTTGATGCTAAATAGTGGTATATAAAATATATGTAATAAATATGAGGTGGTTTTTATCTTATTCCAAGTGTGATAAAATCCTTAAGGTTTAAGGAAACTTTTGTGGCTGACCAAGAAGGTGATGATCATGTAGACTCTATAAAGAGCAAGATCAAAGGTGAAGGTTTATAGAGTTGATATACAAAGAATATTGAAGTTTGAGTGTGTTTGGTAGATGTATTAAATATCATATTAAGTTTAGGAATGTATTCATTACCTATATGTCATATTTATTTTATTATAATAACATTCTTGCAGGGTTGAAGATTGAATATGAGTGAAGTATAGAGTGATCCAAAAGGGTGTTTTGGATGCATTATTTGTGTGTGAAGGCTTGAGAGAGTGTGAAGGATTGAAGAGAGGTGTCATACATTATTTCTCCATTAGATTAAAATTCAATCATATTTCTATAGTTTTTGATATCATAGGTGTTGTGTTAATGCTTAATATCTAGGACAAGTTGGTGTTTGTTCATGCTTAGGGGTGGGTGTTCCTTGTGAAGTGGGTGCTTAACTAAAGGTATCCTATTTGTGATCTCTTATAGGAATGTATTCCATGTGTTTTAATGCTTGAGAGTGGGTTTTATCCCTCATGATGTTTTCCCACATGATTCATGTGTTATGTGCCATTGATCTTGTATAGCTTTCTTTATGAATGGTTTATATGCTTCATAAATGTTTATGATTAATTTCTTGAGAGTTTAAAGTTTTTGAAATTGGATTTGAACTTTTTACATCACTAATTCACCCCCCCTGCTTTCAGTGATGTACCTTTAACAATTGACATCATATTCACACCTTCTTTACAATTTTAACCGCTTGAAGGTGATCAAAGGTACAATGGGTAGTCATCAATTTCAAGGTGATTTATCTAATAATCAAGCATCACTTTTCAATGGATCCAACTATGATTTTTAGAGTGCAATTATGATGACCTACATCATGTCTCTTGGTTTTGGCATTTATCAATCTATTATGGATGTTTATTCTATACCTCCTACTCTTCCAACTAGTGCAGCTAACAAGAAGTTGAGTGAGAACAATTCTAAAGCTATGAATGTTATAATTTATGGCCTATCAAAGGCTGAGTTCAACAAGGTAAGCCATTACAAATCTACCTAGGAAATATGTAATAAGCTATAGATCATCTATGAATGATATTCAAATGTTAATTTTGTAAAATTACAGACCTATTGAAGGTAATTTTAGGGCCTCAAAATTAAGGAAGAAGATAATGTGGCATCCTATTTTCTAAGGGTTGATTAGGTGGTTAACATTATCAAAGGTCTTAGAGAGGATATTGAAGAAGCTACTATTGTACAAAATGTATTAAGGTCTCTCACCCTCAAGTTTGATTCAAATATTTCTACTATAAAGGAGAGTCATGGTCTCACCAAGATGAAGATGGATGAATTACATGGCATCCTTACTACCTATGAGATGAGATTCAATGAGGACAAACCATCAAAGAAGGAAGTAGTGATCAAGGAGATAAAAAGTAAAAAGAGAAAGTTAAGTCTTAAAGACTTTTATCTCAATGAAGATCAACTTGAAGCCATAATAGTAAGAAAATTAAATGTGGGATCAAGTAAGTATGAAGGGAAGGTTCCTTTAAAATGTTTCTCATGTGGTAAAGTTGGTCATTTTGTAGCTAAGTGCCTAGAAAGATTCAAGTCTAAACATAAGGAAGCTTATAAGGAATCTCATGAGGTTGAGTACAAAAAATCTAAGGTTCCTAGCAACTACAAAAATTTCTTCAATAGGATAAATGGAAAGAAGGGGTCATACAAAGGTAATAAAAGTCTTTACCATGAAAAATATAGTAACTCATCTATTTAAGAAGAAGGAAACACATCTGATAGTGATGATTCATCTCATGATGAAGATAAAGATATATCATTTATGTTTATTTGGGATGATAAAGGTGAATGTTCTTTAAGTAGAGATCTCTTTGGTGGAGATATATCATAGGAATAAAATGATAAATTCACTCTTGAAAATCAATATCTAAATACCTTGGAAGAGAGGAAGCCACTACAAGGTAAGAATAGAAAGCAAGCATCTTTGATCAAGTCCTATGAGGAGAAAATTGGCTTATTTGAAGAAAGGTTGAAAAAGGAAGTCAAAGAGCACGATGCAATCACTCAACATCATGAAACTTGGGTTTTTATCCTTGTTGAAGAGATAAAAGGTAAGGATGAATAATATGTCACATACAAATTATAAATAAAATCTTTGTAAGTGAAACTAGATCAAGCTATAAGTAAGCTTGAAACATATAAAAAAAATTAGAAAAGTACAGTTGATCTTAATGATCTATTTAGTAGTCAAAAGGCCTCAAATGATAATTTAGGATTGGGATTCCATGGAGATGATCAAAAGGATAAGAATATTGAGAAGATAATGATGATGGATCAAAATATTAATCATGCTGAGGAAAATGCTAGTAAAGACAAAGAGAGTGTCAATATGAACAAGAAGAATCAGACCTTAAACATTAATAATCAATCAAAGAATGATGGTGTTGGTAGACTAAAACTAATCCTATGAGACAACCAAATTTTATGAGGTATGCCAATTTCAACAGTCATTGTTACTCTTGTAATCAATTTGGTCATAAGTCAAGGGAGTGTAGGGGACCCTCAAGGAATGAATTTACATGGAATTATGGGAAATATAATAACAATCATAAAGAATATTATCACTCAAAATAGTCAACAAGTCACCAAGGAAATCATAACATCTTGTGCTATAGATGTCAAGGGGTTGGTCATATTGCAAGGTTCTATAATGCCTTCATCAGTAGACCAAATGATCAAATACATGAATGGGATAGTGAAAATTCAAGGAGTCATCATGTAGCCCATACATAAGGTATGTAGAATAAAATAAACTTCATTTGTTTTAAATGTCATGAAAGATGTCACATAACAAGGTTCTACAAGTATGATCATAAATCTACCTCAAAAATTGTCAATCCTAACATGAAGAAAAGGAGCCATAATGAATGGAGATGGAGACTCAAGGAGGTGAATGAGAATCAAGTTAAAAATGGTTTATTTTTCATGACAGAACAAGGTACTAATTCAAATATCAAATATCAAGCCTTAGCTACCCAAGGGGACAAGAAGATCAAGAAGGATTCTGAGTCAAAAGGAAAGAATGAAGGAAAGAACCCAGTTAAAGTCAATTTGATGATTAGATAGAATTTCAAGTCAAGTGAAATAATGGATATGTGAGAGTCTCCTAAGTTTTTTTACCTTTAGTCTCTATATGACATAAGGGTGTCTCTACCTATACTTCTTGGGAAACATATTTCTTGTGTAGAAGCAAGTGTATGTGTTCAAGGAGATGAACAAAGTACAAAGGTATGTAGAGTTTTTTATTGGTCATTGAGACCAATGCCATTTTGGTATAATAGAGTTGATATTATGATATAAATATTTGTTTTGATCAAATAAATTCATTGGTTAAGGGGGATAAACAAGTTCATGAGCTTGATCCATAGGTATGTGATGAAAAATTTGAAGTTTTATTCTGGGACATTGGTCCTAAATACATGTTTTTGTCAATTTTTGATGCTTGGTTTAGATGGTAAAATCATGAATTATGAAGGTAAGGTTTTTATGTATGATGTAAAGGACTTGACCAAGTGTATTCCATGAGGTTTCATGCATTGGATTGATCACAAGTATCTCTAATGATCATTTGTTCAGTTTGTCCATTTTGCTCAGTGATCACTGCCTAATGTGTGTTCTTCTTGCAAATTTGATGCTTTTTAGGTCTATGAAGATAACCAAGGGTAGATTCCATATGTATTTGGTGTTTATAAGGGTAATAATTGATATGGAGATTTCATAAGGCTTCCATGTTCATTCTAAGGTGTTTAGGCATAATGATTGTAGTGTATATAGTGTCTGTAGACATAAAATGATTGGTTTCAGGTTTCAAATGAGAATTGGTGAGTTTTTAACATAATTTTTTGGAATATAAATGTGTGTTGACCTCATCCAAGTTTTATCTAGGTGGTTTCATGGTTTTAATATCCTTTGAAGGCAAGTTGAAGATTTTTGAAGGCTCTCAGGTATGACAGTATGTGCATAAGATCTAGAAGGTCAAAAATAATTTCATGGTTTTATGGGTTTCCAAAGGATTTTATCCACAATATTTTATCCAAAAGTGTGTATTCATGACCTGAAGGTGTGGAATAATTTTCAAGAGTTGGCATTGAATTGAAGGTGGTAAGTTGACCAAATTTCTTTTTGATTCCCTTTTTTTACACCATGTGAGTTGATGACCTTCATAAGGGATTTTATAACTAAGGATACTTAATCCATTTAAATGGAAAAAATTTTGCTCAAATAGGTTTTTTACAATCATCTAAAAGTTTGTAGTTTATCCTATGGATGAGATTTTGTGCAAATGGAGGGCTAATTAACAGGTAAATTTGTGAAAGAGCTATGGTGCAAAGGAAGAGTTGGATGGTCATTATTGGCATGTATGAGGGTGCATATTATTTTACTCCATATATTAAATTTCAAGTCATGAAAGTTCATACATATAAATTTATGTGCTTTGAAAGGTTTAGGTAGGGCTATTAGGCCCCTAGTCAAGGCTAGTGTGAAGAAAAGTGATTTTTTGGTCATTTTGTTCAAATAACCAAGGTATGATTTTTATTATATGAATCTATTAGTATGTTTTGAACATATTTCATGTTTTTATTATGGCTTAAATATCTATTGGTGATCATGGAGTTGACTTATGAGAGAAAATTTAAAGGCAACTATGAGGTATCATCATGGTTGGAGATGATATGAAGGTACTCAAATGGATCCTAAGGTAAATAGAATTAGGGGGATTAAATATTAGTGTTATTAAGATTTTGTCACTCCCATTTTCTTTATATTGTGTGTTTATTCCTCATATATCAGGGCATAGTCAAGATGGTGTGTTGTCAATAAGCAAGACTGTGAAGATCTAGTAAGAAATGGTATGCACAGTGATAGGGGGAGTTTATATCATATATAAGAGGAGATAATTTATTTATATTATATTTTTAACATTTTTAAAATTTATAGGTCCTCAATATCAGTAGGTGATCCCACTTTGTCATTGTGTCAAAGGGGGAGAAAGTGTTTGTAAAAGGAGAAAGAGTATGTGCATAAGCTTTGTGTTGGTGTTGACATCAATGACAAAGGGGGATATTTTTGAGGTGTTTTAAATGATGTATCTAAAGTTTAAAATAATTTCCATGAGGTGTAAAAGAGTGTTCATAAGGTGTCAAGGTTTATTGTTAGTCAATGACAAAGTGTGCTTCAGTAGTCATGCATGGACCTTCAGTGTTTAGTTAGATAGGCAAGTTGATGGATGTTATTGATGATGTGATCATATTATAGACATAATATGGGGTGTCAAGAGTGCTTGGAGTTATTTTTAAATTTCAAAGTTTCCATTTGGTTCATCCTTGTGGTCATCTAGGCCTAATTGGTCTTTTGGCAAATCACGTTGAGTGAGCATATTGATGATGTCAGAATTTGCATGTGTGAAGGTGTTAGAATAAAAAAGTCACATGGGTTTGTTGAGGTTTATGCCTAGATCATGTTTTTAAAATTTAAATAATTTACATAGTGTATATAAAAAATTATGTCAATGCAAAGTTGGTTTCCCAAGCATATTTCTCTATTTTCCATACTTGCCAAATTTGCATTAAAAAGTGACTGTTGGAATTCAAATATTTGAATTTACAAAGGAAAACTAGTCCTCATTATTTTGGCTATAAATTTTGATGTTAAAAATAAAATTGGTATATAATTTTAATGTAAATCTAGTAAAAATAATTTAGAGGTTTGATTGGTTGTACACCTGCATTAATTATAGTTCAAAGTTGATTGAGGGTTTGACCTTCTTCTACAAATGACCTGAGAAGGATGTTTGAGATTTTCTTGATGTTATTTGTATGTTTAAAGGTAAATTATCTATTAGAGAGTTTTGTATACTCCCTAAGGATAATATGTATATATTTTGGTGGTTTGAGCAATCCATCTTCAATATGAACAATTACTTACAAGTTGACTTTTGGTTCATTCATGGTGATTTCCTATACAAGGCAAATGTTTGATAGATTTTGCATATCCATAAGTGTTTATGGATGAATGTAATAATTTTAGTGTCTTATGGGTCATGTTTCATGGACCTATGTTCTTCTAAGTAGTCTTGTGTTCTTATTTTTTCTTGGTGAGGTGCTAAAAGGGTGAATAGGCCTCTATGGACCTAAAAGAGCTTCGTAGGCCTTATTGAATGGTGTTGATGCTTAAAGGTGGTATATAAAATATATGGAAGACATATAAAGTTGGTTTTGATATTATTCCAAGTGTGATAAAAGCCTTAAGGGTTAAGGAAAGTTTTATGGCTGACCAAAAAGGTGATGATCATGTAGACTCTATAAAGAGCAAGATCAAAGGTGAAGGTTTTTAGAGTTGATATATGAAGATTAGCAAAGTGTGAGTGTGATTTTTGGATGGATTAAAAATAATATAAAGTTTATTAATATATGAATGACTTATACGTCATATTTATTTTATTATAATAGTGTTCTTGTAGGGTTAAAGATTGAATATGAGTAAAAAAGTATAGAGTGATCTAAAAGGGAGTTTTGGATGCATTGCTTGTGTGTGAAGGCTTGAGAGAGTGTGAAGGATTGAAGAGAGATGTCATACATTATTTCTCCATCAGATTGAAAGGAAATTATAATTTTAGAGCTATTGATATTAGAGGTGTTGTGTTGGTGCTTAACATCTAGGATAAGTTGTTGCTTATTCATGCTTAGGTGTGGGTTCTCTTTGTGAAGTGGGTGATTCATTAAAGTTATCTTGTTTGTAATCTCTTATGGGACTATAGTCTATGTTTTTTCAATATTGATAATGGGTTTTACCCCCCATGAGGGTTTCCCACATAATTCATGTGTCATATGCCATTGATCTTGCATAGCTTTCTTTATGAATGGTTTATATGTTTCGTGAATGTTTATGATTGAGTGCTTGAGAGTTTGAAGTTTTTAGAATTGGATTTTAATTACTTGTATCACTAATTCACCCCCCATCTTAGTTATTTTATCTCCAAAAACTTTATTAAGGTATTCAACAAGCTTTTAAAAAGAATAATAAATTTGATATGAAAAGCACAACTACTACCAAATAACTCACTCCGGAACTCCAACCCTATGTCATATAAATTTTATATGCAAATTTATTAAACTCATACATCAAGCACAATAAGTTATCCTTAGCATACCTTACTATAATTCCTATCATTATTAATCAAAATTATATACCAAGTGATGATTCTAATATATATATTACATATACTATTATTCAATGTTTATAAATGTTTAAGGCCACATAATAGTATCAAATAGGATGGCATAAAATAATTTCCATATATGTTTCACTTTAAATCCCCAATGAACCTAGAAATGATCAACTACAACTCCTAGATCCTTTAATATATTTACAATTTAGAAAAAACACAAAATCCAAAAAAATCACATCATCACCTTATACCTAGTAAACTAGAGGTTAATTTTTTTGAAATACTATATGTTCCATTGGATAAGGTAATATTGTTTCAATAAACCCCACATAGTTATTAAATCATAATTAAAGTCATGCACTCCAAGTTTTCCCCTTACTAATTCCTTATTCTAACATTGCTCAGGACTTCCTTTAGTCATTTACTGCACCTAAATATCATTTCTCTTATTTAGTATCTAAGATTAATAATAGAATGATACAGCTAACTCAACCACTTCAAACTTAATCAAAATGCAAGTTTATAATAACGATTTCATGACAAATGTAATATCCATTTATCCATCATCCAAAATTTTCCAAAAATCAACAATATTTAAATATTAGTTAACTAAGATCTTTATCTAGTTGAACATAAATTTTAGATCAAAACCACATAAAGACTCTTTTCACTCACAAATTTCTACTATAGTTTCAAAACACAAAAATAAATAGATATTCCAAACACATTATAGTTCCTTATCACATAACTCATTAATAAACAAGATTTTAGAGTCTTATAGGATAACAAAAGGCAAGCTAAAGGTATGACTCAATTTCTAAGGTAGCCATATCCATTTTTAGGCCTATATATGGTTGTTACCACTACCTAAAAGTCTATAAACAAACCTACTAATAATTAAAATAAAAACTAGTTATGCCTTCATATAGATCTAAAATAATTACTAGCTATAAACATAGCATAAATTAAACCTGAATCATCATTATGACATTGTGGGTGAGGGAAAACCCTCATCCCCAAGCTCATAATGAGGGTTATAAAACATATTATTTCTAGTAAGGGAACCATGAAATAATTTTTAAAAACATCATAAATCCTAATACAACCAATTCAATAATAATCCAAATCTAGTTTTACTATTATTTCACCATATATGTATACAACAAGGACTAAGAGGAGAAACCTAGCCTTTATTTTCTAAATCTAGGGTTTGATTTCACAATTAGGGTATATAATTTTTTTCAAAAAGTTTATCAATTTTAAATCACAATGGAAATAAAACCCATAAGCATTTTAACCCAGATCATTAAAACTTGTTACTTTCTTGTGGTGAAGAAAATATAAGCTAAGATTCCTTTGTAAAAGTTCCCTTCACATTTTATAATTCTTTACTTTCTCCAGTAAACCATGTTTTCTTCATCTGCTTCTACTAATGTTATGCCTTCTTCTTAAACCTCCATCTATTTTATCCAATAAATTCCTTACTAACACCATACTAGTCATCATAACTACAACTAAAACCTTTCATCCCAAATGGTAACTCTCCATGGTAATGACATGCCACATTCCTAGGTTAAAATTAATCCTTGATCCCTCAAGCAGAACTATGCCCAAAATACAGAGTTCATCTACTAATAGCTCCATAAAAATCCTAGTTATCTACCAAAGTGAAATACAACTCAAAAAATATCCATTGACCCATTTTTACCTAGAAACTCTAATCATATGCCTTGACCCACTCAATTAAAATTGAAATTTAATCATTTTAAAAACTACATAAATAAAACATTTATCATACCATGCAAAAACTAAATCAATCAAACCACTAAGTAAGTCATCCAAGGTTCCCTTGAGGTCTAATGACCTCCATAAGGGGCCTTATTAAACTTTTTACAAATCAAGATAACGTACAAGCTCACAATCATAGTTTTTAAGTGTTAGAACCAAATACATTCAAAACATAACCACTTCAGGAAGTAATAGATTAAATGCATACATACACACATACATATATTTATGCTTCCATGTTTTTATGCATAACTAATAAACTCACACACATAAATACACATAATCACCAAGGAAGAATGATTTCTATTAATAAAACTAAAATGTAGTAATTAAAGTTTGACTTAGCATGTAATTTATCATAGTCAAGCAATTACCAAAATTATTTTGCCTACAATAATCATTATCAAAATTAATTATACATGTGTATAACCACTCAATTCAAATCACACCAATCCACACATGAAAATAAATAATAAATCATGAGTGTGTGTGTGGTTATTTTGGCCTTTGCTCTTTCTTCCTAAAGCTATCAATATTTATCTCCCTCTCCCCTATGATGCCCTCCCTTTGAATTTTGTTGTGAGGGCTACACTATCCCACATCCTCTTCATAAAATGGGTAGTTATTCTGACCTATATAAAAAGAGACAACTAAAATATTTAAAATTTAAATACATTAAATGAAATATTGTTTATTCAACATAACAACAATAAAATCATTTTAGTATTCAATTCCAAAATATTACAATGATGTTGTAAAATTGTGTGTGTGTGTGTGTGTGTGTGTGTGTGCGCGCGCGCGCGCGCGCGCGTGTGCGCTCGTGCGTGCGTGTGTGCATGCACGTACCACTATGATCATGAAGCACTCATGTGCTAAACCAATAATGAAATTAAATTAAACTAATAGAATAATTTTTATTATATCACACTCCATAACTAACCAAATAAATAGTCTAACATCTCCTTAAAAATCAATGTTACTCATAAGGAGTAGGACATGATGTAACATGTTTTGCATCTAGGTAAAGTGTTATCTGATAGACTAAAACTAACAAATCAATTCCTAACATATCAAAATTTCCCCAAGTAAATATCTCAAGGAAATCATGCAATGCTTGTATTACTAATCTATCCTCATCTTTTTTAAGTATAGTGGCCAAAATTACAATTCATGGATTTGTATTTGTGCCATAATCAAACTCAATTATCTACTCATTTAAAAATTTAGATCAATATTTGATATAAGGTGTAGTAGGAATCATATCCAAACCATCAAATAGTATATCATTTGGTGAACTATTGAACTCACCAAAATATTCATGAGCATTTGTAGAAAGATGAAATATGTTCTTATGATATAAGGAAGGGAGATCCTCATATGCTCTTAAATATTATATCTAGTGAATTTATTTCATCAATGATCTCTAAATATATAATTTATAATGTAAATATATGATTAAGTAAATACTTAAATTTCTAAATAGATTGGCTTAAAATTATGGGTCTATTGGTAGGTTTAACTAAGGTTGACTTGGGAATGATAAGATAGGAGTGGATGGCAAGCGAAGGGCAGAGGAGCGATGGCATGGAGGAAGCCCCTAGGGAGGATTGGCCTCGGCCTAGGGGGAACGTGCAGGAGAAGGAGTCATTTTTTGTAAGTGAGAACTCGAAGCTGAAGAAAATCAATGGATGTCTGCCACGGACCTTGGAGTGCCTTATCCTGGTTATTTCTCTAGAGACAGTCAAAGAAGAGGTAGATTACTTGGCCTCCCATGCATTGATTTGCAAATTCTTGGGCATCAAAATTTCTCTATCAGCGTTGGAGGCTTGGATTCGGTGCTCATGGTAGATTGAAGGTGACTTTGATATTATGTTGGCTAGGAATAGCTATTTCATGGTGAATTTTACCTCAGTTTTGGATCGTAATCAATTTTTGAGGGAGGACCTTACTTCTTTGATCGTAATGGTCTTTTTCTCAAACCCTAACATGCAGGGTTCAATTTTGCTAAAGATCTCTCAGCTTGCATTCCGGTTTGGGTTCGCTTGATGAGACTACCATTGGAATTTTGGAAGGGGGACATTCTGCGCTAGATAGCTACCATGCTTGGAACACCAATGGCTATTACGCACCAAACACTAGAAAAAAAGGTTATCTCTTATGCTTGAATTTGTGTTGATATTAATTTAAATAACCCTTTGCCATATTCAATATAAATTTGCCTAGGTGTTTCTTCTTGGATCCAATAATTAGACTATGAGTCTATCCCATTCCGCTGTTGCATTTTCCATGTCTATGGGCATTTGCATCGTTAATGCCCCCATGCGGTCAGAGATAAGGGCTTACTTGAGGAGTCTTTGGGGCTGCATGAGGCTAATGGAGGCAAAGGGACTGGCCAGCTGGGCTATAATGGATTGAATCAGAACCCTCCTGATAGTGCCATAAAAGGGAAAAATCAGCTAACCTCCTCAAAATTAGACCAAGGGATAGCAGGGTTTAGAGGTCCTGATAGGGACAGATTTTTCACAGTCCAATGTCGAGTGAAGGGTCGTGGCCAAAATCGTTCAAATATTGAAAGGCAGGTAGATTTGGGCTTCAATCAATTTGAACCCCTAAATAACATGGCCATAGAAGATGGCGTTCTTGAAGCTTTTTAGGGGGAGGTTTTTGAGGCAGTTGTGCGACCCTCTGTCTATGATGAACCATAAGACATGGTGCTCTAGCCAGTCCCAGAGTTGACTCTTGATCAATAGGAAGGGACCCCCATAGTCTTGCCAGTTTCGGGTGACAGTGATGTTAAGTGGGCAGATTTGGTAAGGGATGTGGAAGCCAACAGAAAAGAAAAAGGTTCTATACCAGCTCTTGGCCTTATGTAAAGACCTTTCAAGAAAGCCTCTGTCACAACTTCTTCAAGGGCTAGTTGCAAGAAGGATTAGGATAAAATCAAACTCACAGGAGATTTATTCATAGAGTCAAGGGTTGCAAGGACCCTGGATGAGCATTTTCCCCATTCTACCCAATGATTGTCCTTTCATGGAATGTAAGGGGACTAAATAGCATCCCCAGACAAAAATATATTTACAATTTGGTGAGAGATCATTCTCCTGATATTATCAGTATCTAGGAGACTAAACTTTTAGTGGACTCATGGTTTTCTTGTGTACAAAATTTATGGTTCTCTAGTCAAAGCCAGTGCGTGGGAGCCTTGGGGAGCTCAGGAGGCTTAACCATGTGTTGGGATCCTAGGAAAATAGCACCATAGCATTGGTTGGCTGGTAGTTTGGCCCTCTCAATGATCGCCCTCTCCATGGTAACAGGCAAACTTATTTTAGTTACCAATGTCTATGCTCCGGTCGATCTACAAGGATAGCTTAAGCTATGGGATCACATCCAATATGTCAGGAGCTACTATCCATTCTTGTCATGGATTTTAATGGGAGACTTCAATACAGTCTTTACCCTGGAGGAGAATAGAAGAGGACTGGCACACTTGGGGCCTTCCATGGAAATCCTTAGGCAAAATATAGATCTTCTACATCTATCGAACATCAAGCCAATTAACAAAAACTTCACTTGGAATAATAGAAGAATAGGTAATGCTGGCATTTTAGAGTGCCTCAACAGATTCCTAGTTTCTTGCTTCTGGTTATCTAGATCTATATCCCTGACTTCTGAAATTCTTGACTGGAGAGGCTCGGACCACTGGCTGATCAAGCTTTCTATCAGTCATATTATGGGACCAAAGAAGCCTCCATTCAAGTTTCAGCTCATGTGGCTTCACGAGGCTTCATTCCATGATCTAATGTCTCAGTGGTGGAGATAGGGAGGGCCCAACTATGGTACGGCTATGTTCACCTTTGCCAAAAAACTTCAATATGTTAAGAGAAAACTGAAATATTGGAACATTAATTGTTTTGGTAATCTTCACATTATGAGGAGAAAGGTGCAAGACCAACTTGATGTGGTGACCAGATAGATTAGAGACCTCAGCATGTCTATAGAGCTCTGTGTGGAAAAATCTCAAGCATCCAAGGTTCTAGCCGAATGGGAACTTTGTGAAGAAATATTTTGGAAGCAGAAGGCTTGGATAGACTAGCTCCAAGAAGGGGACAAAAACACAACTTTCTTCCATAATTCAGTCCAGGCAAGGTGCAACAGGAACTTTATTGCTTCCCTGGATGGACCGGATGGCACTCGTTTGACTTCTCAAGCTCTTGCTGGAGAAGTAGTTCGGTATTACTCTATGTTTTTTTCAGAAGAACTACCGCCCCCTGGGATGGCAGAAAATGCAGTGCTTCCTATATCCCCCAAGTGGTCACCCTGAGAATGAATGATTCTATGATGCGGCCTATTCATATGGCTAAAGTGGAGGGAGTGGTGTTCAGTATGAATAGAGGTAAAGCTCTGGGACCTGATGGTTTCCTGATTGAGTTCTTTCAAGACTTTTGGAACATTATCAACCAGAATCTTTTGAATGTGGTGCAGGAATCATTTTCCAATAAAGAAATGCTCAGGGATTTAAATGCAACCTTCTTGGTCTTGATTTTGAAGAAAGATTAGGCAAATTAGCTAGATTTTTTAGGCCCATTATGCTTTGCAATGTGGTCTATAAAATCATTACCAAGCTCATTACGAAATGGCTAAAAGTCTGTCTTCCCATGGTTATTTTTGAGGAACAAGGGGGTTTTGTTGCTGGCAAGCAAATCCTAGATTAGGTCGTCATTACTTTGAAAGCTATTCATTCTATGAGCACCTCTCATGAACGTGTTATGTTTATCAAGCTTGATTTAACCAAGGCTTATGATAGAGCCAGTTGGAGCTTCCTACAAAAAGTCCTGCTGGCATTCGGCTTCAATCAGGCCTGGATCCGTTGGGTGTTAAGCTATGTTACCATGCCCTCCTACTCGGTCCTCATTAATGGAGAACCCACTGAGATTTTTAGAGCTTCTAGAGGTCTTCACCAAGGGGACCCGCTATCTCCTTATTTTTTATTATGGCAGAAGGGCTGGGGTGGCTTATCAAGTTTTGAGTTTCTCAAAATATGGTGCATGCGTGGCAATGGAGCAATGGTGCTACCATGTCCCACCTCTAGTTTGTTGATGATACTATCCTAGCAAGAAGAGTGCAGATTCAGGTAGTGGAGGTTTTTTTAGGCACCCTTGACATTTATCTGGAGGCATCTAGGCAAAAAATTAATGACCACAAATCCTCCATTTTCTTTTTTAATACCCTTGTGCCTATACAGTGGAGGATTGCCACCAACCTAAGATTTTAGATCCAATCTCTCCCTTTGATCTATTTAGGGATTCCCATTGTGGTGGGAAGGCAGCCAAGATTATTTTGGCAAAATTTTCTAGACAAACTCAGATAAAAAGTCAATCATTGGACTCATAGATGGTTGTTTACTGCTGGGAGGGTCACACTCCTGCAATCAGTGATCCAGGCTCTTCTTATATATCATTGTATGATTCAGGCCACCCCTATGTACTTTCTCAAGGAATTTGATGCCCTTTCTTTCCAATTCCTTTGGAGTGGCAACTTGTAAAACACCAAATGGAGCCTTATTAATTGGGATATTGTCTGTTGGCCAAAGAAGGATGGAGGCCTTGGGTTGCGCTTTGCTATCCTAGCCAGCCAAGCTCTTGCTGCCAAACTGTATTGGCATTGGTGCTCTAATCAAGCATAGATTTGGGCCTGCATATTGACTTGTAAGTATTTCTTGGGGGTGGAATCTTTAGATATCCCAAGGCTACCTCTTGAAGGTGGGGGATCCATGGTGTGGCATACCCTCAAGGTGGGAGCCCAACTGGTGAAGCACAGCTTATTCTAGATTTGTAACAGAGGCAGGGAGGCTCTCTTTTGGAGTGACTCATTAGATGGGTCCCCCCCACTCTTATCCTCCCATCCGCATCTTCAATGTTTGAGTGATGCTTTTCAGGCTGTTCGCTGTTATACTGTTGCTCACTATAAGGAAGAGTTTCATATGGGTAGAACTATTGGACTCAGGTGGAAACACTCCTCTGATTGGCCATCGGGGGTCTCACTGGAGGATCGTATGGAGCTATCAAAGATCCTTGCTTCCAAAATATGCAACTCCCTACAAGGGCATGATGTTTTAGCTTGGGGAGGAGATCCCACTAGACACTATTCGGTTTCGACTGGCTATATGGACCTGGCAAAGTAGATTTTGGGTGAGGCAAATTTCTTATGGGCCAAGAAGATCTGGAACCAAATTATGTGGCCTAAATGTAATTTTTTCCTTTAGACCTTAACTTATAATAGGTGTCTTACTTGGGACAACCTTTGCAAGCGGGGGTTTCAAGGGCTGTCCAAATGCATTTTATGTTGCAGCAGAAAGGAGACTGGGACACACCTCTTTTTCCATTGTCCTTTTGCCAAAAAAATTTGGCACCTTTGGTGGAGTGTGTGGGGATGCCCCTACTGGCATGCATCTTCACTTCCCAAATTTTGGAGCCACCTGGGCTATTCTCCCTCTAATGCTTCGTTGTTACAGAATGCATGGCTGGCAGGACCCTCATTCATCTTGTCGAATATTTAGCTCGAAAGGAATAGGCACATTTTCTGTGCTTCTCAGCTAGAGCCTGGCACCATTTGGGTTAAGATCACCAATTCATTGTAGGAAACTCTTTGGGCTAAGAATAACAGGGGCACGGACCTGAGCCCAGCTGATGTTAGCATTTATATGCACATTTTTTCTATGCCTAATGTTGGCCCCTGCCTTGCACCTCCCACATGCCCAGTAAGAAGAAATTGGTAGCAGGCATGGCTAGTGGATAGAAAGGGACGTTGGTCTCCCCCAGGTGCAGGAACTATCAAATTTAATACTAACAGATCGTCACATGGGAACCCAGGAGAAGTTGGCATTGGAGGCGTGGGGTGAGATAGTTCAGGTAATATACAATTTATGTTTTTGGTCTATAAAGGCTGGTTCACAAATAATCTAATGGAAACCTTGGCAATCTTGGAGGTGGTGCAACATTGCTGCCAATATGGCTGGCTTAAAATTATCTGTGAGTCAGATTCACAAGTTGTGGTTAACCTGTTAAATAGTTGAAAGTTAGATAATGTGGATTGGCAGTTAGCTGGGATTGTCCAACAGATTCTCCATCTATGCATGGCTTTGGATTTTGTGATTTTTAAACATATTCCTTGGGAATGGAATGGAGTTGCTGACCTTCTTGCTAATTGGGCCTCTGAGCAGGGTCTGGGTTGGACTATCTTTGACCAAAGGCTGCTGCCTTTGGATCTCTTTCAAAAAATGGCTCAAATGATTGACCAGGAGAAAGCTTTGTAATTCCTTCTTGTCTTTGTCTGAATAAATTTTTACCCCTTTTAGTTTTTTTTTTTTAAAAACTGAGCTTGAGTTGTATGAATGATTTGTATAACCAAGGCCTTGTTTACCTATATAAGTGGATACCTCAATAGGATGAATAATGCCTTATGCATGCTTCCCTAGTCCTTGTCTTATATATCCAATATTTTTTAAATACATTAAACCAAAGTCATATTATTATTCATTACATCATTAGGGGAAGAATCTTTCTACATGAGTGTAAGAGTTACTATAGAACTATGAATAGTAAGTTGGACCATCATCTGAGTAAAAAAATCCATATGGGGAACATAAATTTAGTTCCCTTATAATATTTTAATGGTTCACGATCCATGGGACATGTGTGTGTGTGTGTGTGTGTGTGTGTGTGTGTGTGTGTGTGTGTGTGTGTGTGTGTGTGTGTGTGTGTGTGTGTGTGTATATACCCTATCAAACTGAACTTTAAACATATGTCCAAATTGGAAGGGACCACCTACATAACATGTATCCAAAGTCTTCCCAGCAAAAAATTATAAATAAGATAATTGGGAATGAATTGGAATGTTATAGAAATAGTTATATGACCCAATGTAAGATTAAAATTTATTTATCCCAATACTTTGTGAGGAACATTATAAATTCTCTAATATTTATATTTGAATGGTACATATTTGCAACATATATGTTGAGTAGTCAAAGGAAGGAAATATTGCAAATATTCAAACCTAAAACATTGTATACTAAGACTCATTTAATGCCCATGTCATCAATTCTGAGTTGAATGTATAAAGGTAAATACTAATTAATGATGTGTTGTGTGGCAAATCTTGCTTTTCTAAAGATATAGACTCTTTTATCTAGCATAATGTGTTCATGATAGAAGTCACATAGTTTTGTTCAACATGGGGAATAGTGGTGTCATGTATTTTTGCATATATAATATCCTTCTACATATTTGACTATTAGATCAACTCTAAAATTAAAATCTTTACAAGTGTAGTATTAAATTGATCAATGATGTTAAACCCATGATTTCTTCCATCTTTCCTCACATGATGGAGTTCCCCACCTCTTCTAGTGATTATAACATGGATCACACGATATAATATAGACCTAGGGTGAATAGTAGAGGTGAGATGGTAGCTAAGATAATTGAGAAATCTAGGGCAAGGAGGAAGAAAAGGACGTAATTGGACCATCTAGTATTGAGTAGCAATGGGTGATAATTTGAACTAAACCATATAACAATAAGCATTAGGGGTTTTTTCATTATTATGGTCTTGGTTTATATTGTATTTTATTTTTTCTTTTATATTATGTATCCATGGATTTACATATAGCTTAATTTTTTTACATATTAATGGAAAACTACATGCAAAAAAAATATTTTTTTTAAATGAGAAAATATAAATAGATTTGGTCATTATTATATTGATTATAATTATAAAATTCAAAAAATAAAGAAATTGGAACCCTAATTGGTAAGTTAAAGTGGAAAAGGAGACACCTAGGGTAACTAGGGTTGGAGAAGTGTTAAAAAATAAGCAGGTTCACCAATATGTTTTATCAAAAAATGGGAAACTAGGAAGATGCTAGATCCTAATTAGATAAAATGAATTGAGCTAAATTATGATGTAAAATGTATGCATGAATTAAGAATTAACAAATTTATAATTTATTAAATTTGTAAAAATGTTAAAAAGGAAAAATATAAAATGGAAATAACTTAGCTAGAGAACATGAATGCAAAAATGTGTATACAATTGTAGATATGACTTTATGACTATATAGTTTGACTGTGAATTTGAAATATGACTTTGTTATATTTATAATAAGGCCATTATAATTGGATAGGGTCACAACATGTTGGTGGCTTTAGGTAACATCTATGTCTAAAAGGGATTTTATACTCTATGAACATTTGGGTTCATTCATTGTCACTTATTGATCTTGTTCATATGTTTTATGATGTACGATCTATTATGGAAGCCATTATATGTCTTCTTCTTCACTTATAACCCTAGCTCTCTAGACCATGATTGATAAATGAGTAAAATATAAAATGGGGTTATCAATTGAAGTTGTGTTTGACCTCAACACCTCCTATGTTAAATTTTTCCTACATACCAATACTTAGAAGAGGGATCAAACTCCTTGTAGTTCTCCGATGTTATGGTGGGGTGTGTGAAAGACTGGTGTAAAATGTTAAAGTTTAGTGTAATCTAATTTTATTAAGTGATTATACAATGACTTGTGACCTTTTATTTATATGTATAATTATCCTAGGGCTAATTGGATTGTGTGGACTCTGAATTGGTAAAATAGATGATTTTATCTCAATTTATAGTTAGATGTTTTAGTGTTTTTTCATGTATAAGCCTCTTGTGTGCAAAATGGTTTAAAATGTGTCTTTGCAATGACCTTTTTGGAATCAATTTGAATGGGACTCACTAAAATTATGGTAAAACCCATTACATTAATTTAAATTTGATCAACTATCCATTATTTAGTAGGAGGATGTAGCTAGTAAAATTAGACACTAGCAAGGAGCAGGATTATCCAAATAGGGCAGTCTTGTCCAAAGAGTAGTGAAAACTAAAATAAAATTTTGGATAATTATGAAAGTGAGATTATGTTTCTTAGGGTAGTATAGGGACATTTTTTCATCATTAGTTTCTTATAGGAATGGGTCATCCATAATAGAAGTGAAGGAATAGTGTTCAAAAGACTGTGGAATGAGGCATGAGTTAAGTGTGTATAACGAGTGGTCACAAGTGGATTGTTTCACCTTAAATGTTAATTTATATGTCTATATAATTATTTAAAATTTGTATAGATCCTTGACACTAAAATAAAACAACCTTTGACTTTGGATAATATCTGACATAAAATAATTCAATTTCTTCAACCTTGGATTAAATCCAACACTGAAGAAATTGTCTTGTAACCTTGGATCATTCTGAAAAAAAAGCTATTTTTTAAACCTTGGGTTGAAATTTGATTTATTTTTTAAAACAAAAATCATTCACTTTTTTCATTTTCTTTTGATTGTATTAGAAACTATGTTCTGGTAGTTTTAAAACTACTTAGTGATTTTCATGAAGGGATATGCATTATCTATTTATAGAAACCATGGAATGAGGGGTTTAACCCAATACTCATAACCATAGTATATAAATAAACATGAATTTTAGTTTCCATCTATCTCATAGGATATCAAATACACCTAGGGTCCCTTGTTTATATAATAGGAAGTCTCTTTTAACTATCTAATTTGTGGTGCACTTGAGAGAAGCATATCACATAAGGAAGTTACTCTCAATATACCCTCAAAATGGGGATTAATGGGATATAGGCATGGTTCTAAATTTATATATAGTGCTCTAAAATATTGGGCCCACACTAATTAATGAAAGAGCAAGTATATTTGAGATCCTACAAATCATTTAAACCCTTGACTAGATCACCCTCATACCTTAATTTTTACTTGCATTGTATTCATAGTTATTAGCATTGTTTAATTCACACTATATTATATTCATACTCAATATCATTGATTAAATTATATTTTAACACTACTTGATTCATATTGTATGCCTCTAAGGCATATTTATAGATTAAGTGGTTTCTTTATTTCACATATGTAGTTTTCTTTAGTCTCTTCTGCAATGGAAAACAATGATGTTTTTTTCTCAAACCAATAATGTTAATATTTAAATTCATTTTAGTCTCCTAAAAATGAGTTTAAAATTGAAACTGATAATGAAATTATTAAATATGAATATGATTAACATAATGACAATAAAACTCACATTAATCCAAATGAGCTTAAAGAAGTAGATCAAGAGAAAGCGCAAGAACTATTTAAATTTAGTCAAGGTCTCAAAGATAACCCCATAACATGAATAATGTCATTAGTATTCTTATATTATAAAAATTTTAGCATCAATAAAATTAAACCACATATATACCATAAGGGTTTCATTTTCAAGTTGTCAAATACCTTACAATATTGCTACTTCTACTATTGAATTTATTCTAATTACTAATTATATGGCACCATCTCTTGGTTTGGGGACATCACATGGTCTCCAAAACATATCCATGCCTATTCCTACTTATGCTACTTACACTCTTCTTATTATTTCTTCAAATTCTACTTTATAGCACACTATTATTGCATTACAATAAAATTTGGCCCATATTGAGCAATCTATTTCTTATGCTAGCCATTCCATGGACTCATGTTCCTTGTTATATAACCTTTTGACACTTAAAATTATATATTATCCCTTACTAGTTATATTTTTGGCTCTTAAGATTCATCTTTATGAAGGCAAAGGTGATTCTGAACAACATTTGTGTGCCTTCTATGTAGCTTGTCTAGATTATGCAAATAATGATAAGTTATTCATAATCTATTTCTAATAATTATAAAATAATATGTTCTTTGATGATTTTATGATATTATTATTAAATTATTAAATTATTTAAATCCTATGGAAAATAAATTTTCAATGCACTTTTCTATCAACATTGTGGAAAAGTTATCATATGCTCAAATTGTAAAGCTCAAACAAGGGTCTAATGAAACAATCAGTGAATATGTGCTAAGGTACAAGAATTAAAATGACAAATTAAATGGATGATAATGGACTTAAAGATATTTTTACACAAGTATTCATTTCTCCTCTTCAATGCTCCTTTATGTTTGATAAGTTTAAATCCTTTGATAAACTATGCAGTATATTCAAAGAACATGAAGCTAAGTTTCTTACTTTGAACAAGCTCAAGTATGTTTCAAATATTGCTTCAAAATCAAATTTCAAGTTCTAAGGAAAGACAAATTGTAATATCAAACAAACTAAAAGCAATAATGAATCAAAAATTATAGTTAATGTTATATTACAACCACCTCAAAATCTTCAATTATAAGCTCCACCAAGGAGGCAATTTTCAAAGTTGCCATCACTCCCTCATGTTTTATTACAAAATATCCCGGAATACAATGTAATCACTCTTCCTCCACCAATGCAAATAGATATTTCTAGACTTTAATCTATAAATTTTAATGTTAATGCATATTATCATTATCATAGATGTATTGGACATTCTATAAATCGATGTTTCAAGCTTAAGCATAAAATTCAAGATCTCGTTGATGAAAATATCATAAATATTTGTACACATATTGAAGAGTCTTAACCACAAGCAAATGGTAATGCAAAGCTCAAAATGTACAATGATCCTTTTCTTAATCATGAAAAAAATAACAAGGATAATTCTATAATTATAAAGTTTCCATCACGTTCTCATGTTTTGTTACAAAATCTCCTAGAATTCAATGTAATCACTCTTCCTCTATAAATGAAAATAGATATGTCTAGACCCGAATCTATAAATTTTGATGTCAATGCATATTATGATTATCATATATGTATTAGGCATTCTATAAATAAATGTTTTGAGTTTAAACATAAAATTCAAGATATTATTGCTGAAAATATCATAAATATTTATACACCTATTGAAGAGGCTTAGCCACAATAAGATATTAATTGAAGCTCAAAATGTACAAAAAAAAATGTGAGCCTAAACATAAAATTCAAGATATTTCTGATGAAAATATCATAAATATTTGTACACCTATTGAAGAGGCTTAGCCACAATAAAATAGTAATGCAAAGCTCAAAATGTACAAGTATCATTTTCCTAATCATGAAAAAAATAACAATGATAATTCTAAATTTCAATATGCATACAATGATCATCTTCCTCCCTCTGCATATGAACATCCACTTGATATCATTATTGGTATAGTTACACGTAAACAAGCATTATATCCTATGATCGCATTTGATGATAGTGAAGTTATTTATTGTGATTCAAATAGACATGCACTATTTATTTAGCATATGTTAATAAACAATCCATCCATATTGTCATGATAGATAATGGATCAACTGAAATTTGTGCACCATAACACTCCTTCACTATCTTGGTTATATATAACAAGATTTACAAGATACTTCTAGAGTTTTTAAATAATTCGATGGATATATACAAGATACTATTTGGAATATAGTACTTCCTTTAAAAGTGGGACCTCTCATAGTGCCTATTTCATTTATAGTTCTACCAACACAGGGGTCTTCATATATTATTAGGATGCCCTTGGATAATAAATACTAGTGTAGTACACTCTATATTACACAAATGTCTCATATACATTCATGATAATCAAGTGGTCAAAATTCAAGGAATCCAATATGAATATCATTTATAACAAATGATGTTTACTTCTTTTATATAATAATTACCTCGTATAGTTATTGAGTAACATGGTAATGAAATAGTTTACAAAACTATTCAAGAGCATGATCTACATCTTTCAAAGCAAATTTTAGTTTATCATGAGCATAATAATATTATATAATCAACTTATCCATCTACTTTTGAGTATGATATAGTTACACATGAGCATATTTAGTTTATTTTATAGAATACAGTAAATCTTCCTAAGAAGAAAGTGACACATGTAAGGAAGCATTCATCTCATAAGGCATAACAAATTATTCAAATAATTGCATCATGGGTACATGATGCTACATTTTCTTCTCTTACACATGAGGATATAGGGTTACATGATCATATTATTAGTGATTCATAGGGTTATATTACAAAATGTGGCTCTTATTTAGATTCAGAGGCATCTATAATTGGGCATACATATGTGCATCCTCTTGATCATATTCTTGGTTGGACAAAGCTTCCTACTTACTCCCAAGATACTATTTTGGTTGAGTCTCTTGATTAGTTAATTACATTTATTTATACATTGATTCTTTTATTTTATCTCACTACTCATTCTTCTACACCTTATCCAAACATTTTTATATCCCTTGGTTTTAATTTTCACTTCGGGTACTTACTCTATTGATTTTCAACTTGATTTTAACAATCCAAAATACTTATCTCTATAGCACTCCACTTGATTACTATTGCATATATTACACCTTATAGCACTTACATGATCTCATAGTACTACATGAGCACATTTAACCTCTTCCCCATTTAGGAATATGTACATTCTTATTTCTATTACTCTTAATACATTACTATGACTCAAAATTGCATATGCATTGGGGTCACATTATATTTAAACATAAAATGTAGATAAGGGGAATATAAGGTTAAATGGGTATATATATCCTAGGGCCTAATGATGGTAGACTATCTCTAAATTAGGCTAATTATTTTGTGAATCTCAAATAAAACATATATTAAATTTATTATGTTGAGATGTTAAAATATAGAAAATATAGTTATGTTAGATATTAAAATAATAACAAAAATATGATACTTAGTTGATTTTAATGCTAATACAGATATAAATCTATAATAGCAAGAAAGTAGACTAGATCTAGACTCTGGATCAGTCCCCTAATTCTAGAATTTATACTTTTGTAGTTGTGAACACTTGTGTCAACCTGGGACAATTGCATCAATGCTACTTTTTTACTTGGGTGTATGTTTCTAGTATAAAATACCTAATAAGACTAGATGTGACCACCTAGATGTTTTTTTTTTTGGAAGCACAACCACTGAGAGGAGGGGTGAATCATTGTAAAAACTTTTACTTTTAATTCTACTTATCATTCATCAAACATTCAAACTAATCTAGAGATATATCAATGCATGATAAACCATTCATACAAGTATGAAGCAATAACATAACACAATAATTATATGGGAAACCCTAATGGGGGATAAAAACCATTGACACACCACTTTTACTATAGTCCTATAATCAATAGACCAATATTTAGTGAGGCACCAACCCCACAAGGAGCACTAACCCCTCAGTAGTCAAGTACCAACTCAACTAGTCCTTTAGCAAGCTCAAACTTGTAAGGAGGAACCAAAACCCTAATTTAATTATAAACAACTCATCCACTTCAAGGACACTTCTTAAATATCCAACCTACAATGCATCTCTGACTCCCTCTTGACTAAGCACCAATCAACCAAGATCAACTTGATCACCTCAAGACACCTTGTTGCTCAACAAATAGATGGTGATTTCTTATTCAAATCTTTATTTTTATTATCCTCTATCATAAATTAGGAAAACATATCTGATATAACTTTGATGTTCTCTTAATAAACACAATATCAACCCTTCAATACTCTCAAACTGCCTCTTTAAATAAGCAAATATGCGCTTCTTTTACTTTGCTCAAATAGCCTCTTATTAGGCTCATTAGGTCAAATATCCTTGTCATTAACACTCAAACCTATTTTTATATGTTTATTATTGAACCTATAATACCATATTAAGTTCTCCATGACCTCCTTTTTCTCCTCAAAATGCTCTTTTGCCTTTTTCATGCTCCTATCTCTAACTAGTCTAAATAGGCCTATTATGCCTTATATAAATACGAGACTCTTGCTTTCACCCTCCTTATTTGTCCAAACATATATTAATACTTATATAACCCTTTAAATATATAAATACACACATTTCACATAATAATAGGATCACCATTAGTATGGCCAAACTCATTTAGACCTTAATCTTCTTCTAGGCCTACTTAGAGACCTTATACATTAGGTCATCTTAACCACACGTTACCACTATGACCCCTTTATCTTAAGGCATAAAAAATAGATTAAAAACTTAAAAAACCAAACTAATAGGCCCTATAAAACATCATATAGTATTCACACCACATATTAATTCCATTCACCACTTGAATTATGCCATTAGCCCTACTCACAATTAGGCCTTCACACACAGATAAAGTTTGCCTTGAATATCTAAAGCATAAAACCAAATATATAATATAAAAATGTCCTTAAATAATATTAACACAACCATAATTACCTAAACAACATCACCAAGTGCTTTATTATTCACCACATAGGTAAAAAGGCCTTAAGAACACTCTTGCAAAAGGCTTACTAAGAATTGCCAACATACAGTCAAGAACATTTAACTTTCCATACTTGAATATGGACTTATAATAAATATAAATACATTAAAATGAAAATTTAAGACCTAAATAAAATCTTAATATTTATATATCCTTCAAATCATCCCAAACTAATCTCTTCTACATGACTACTCAGAACTGCCTAAATGCTCCAAAACACAGTCATGTAAAATGTTGTTTTCAAATTTTTTAAGGATAATTAAAAGACATATAATATACATTAATATTTCCTATGTGAAATCTATATAATCCTCCAATATATATATATATATATATATATATATATATATATATATATATATATATATATATATCATAATTTCTAGTGTCAACTATTGGTCTTACAGACTAATTTGTTGAGCTTCACTCCCACAGTCTTTACATAGCTAGATAAGCCATTTTGGATTCCATATTACAACCTCTTAAAGTGAATATAAACATTATATAAAGCATGTATATATAATATACATCTCAAAAAACATAAATATTTTCATTATATACATCAACTCATGATATCACATCTCAGACTCATCGCTTAATCTTGCATACTCAGAACTGCCAATCTGCCTTGAGAACTAGTCATGGTGAACATGAATTTTAGTACCTATATGCACACTTTTATAAATGTAAAATACATGAAAATTATCCTATAAAATAATTATATCTACCTAAAATAGTAATATCATAGGCTAAAAGGGCAATTTTGGTCTTGTAGACCAATCTCACAATCTTGGGTTTCACTGTCAAAAACTAAACTTGACATGACAACTTGTAAACAACATTTTCACCCCTTAAAATTTATTATAAACCACTCAAAATTCATGCTTAAGTGATAAAAATCCTATAAAAACAATTCATGATGAATTTTACACAAATTGGTCCTATTAAGGCTTCCCTAAACACTTTCTCATTCTGATTGGTTTCTCTCAGTAGTTTCACCATTAGTCTTGTTAGCGAGTAGCCAAATTTAGTGAAAAAAATTATTATAAAAGAGGATATAACTTACCTATATACATTAATTTACGCAAATCATGAGTTTATATCTTCTCCATTCATCCATTTTCATACTTGGTCTAATGTAATTTTTGTCTTCTATATCAACTTCTTCAAAAATAAGCATTTTTCTATAGGTTTCATTCACTATATTGACAAACCACTACCACCTATATATTCTTGAGGGAGTTCAATACAACCCCCAAACACATACCTAGGCATACAAGATCATTATGAGCACTTTTGAATAAGTTATTCCAAATTGGGTCATTATGAGGGTTTTGAGCAGGTTTTAGACCAGTTTCCATTCTTAACATTTGTTCATACAGCTCTATCACTAAAACCAACTCCTAATGCTTATAAATAATTTATAGGACCATTTTTAATATCTCCCCAATAGATAATCATCCCATGAAATAGTCACAATTGTTAATAATCATCCAAAGTTCATTCTTAGGTCTTCATCTCTTCATTTTACACACACATGAAACCTTCAAACTCATTTTCATTATTTCTCCTTCAACTCAGGACCTAAAACATCATTATCACTCTTGAAAAAACCTCTTACACCTCCTTCAAAACTAAAATGATCTCTATCACCTTGGAAACTAACTTTGACCCCTCATTAGGCCACACTAGGTCTCTTTGCACATTAGGTCTTGAACTTCTAGTCATAATTTAGACGTTGAATATACCTTAAAACCTATTTCACTACTCTCAAAACCTCATACCCATGTCATACATCCTCATAACATGATTAAAAAATCTCAAAATCCTCCAAACCTGATCATGATGCCTCATCATGCCATATTTATGCTCAAGAACAAATCCATTCACACAAACCTACCAGGCACCATACCACTTTGAAACCTTCCTACCACTTTAGATACATTATAAGACCCATTCTCATGCCAAGAAACCTAATTTCATGCTCAAATACTACCATGAATCTTCTAATAATCCTTATCTCACTTACTCCACTAGGCTTCATTATGTATTCCTTTACCAAGACAAAACTAGGTTTCATAAAACACCATGTATTTTCACAAGATCACTTTTGGGAAATCAATGACACTAAATTTAATTTTAACATCAATGATAACATTAATGTTTCAAACACAATAATATTAACATACCTCAACAATCTCCCCCTTTTTCATTGATGGCAAACACTCTATCAAAGTAGATCAATCTCATCTTTCTAAGCTAGACTTTTTCCCAATCAAGTCATTCTCCCCCTTTGACATTAATGACAAAGGGTCATATACACTCTCACAAGGTCATATAAACATATTCCACTAATTCTTAGACTTGAACACTCATTTAATAATTAATCTCCCCCTTTTTCTATACATACTTCTCTTCAAGCTTCTCAATCCATCATGGTTTAGATCACTTCATAGCATCTTCATGAAAACACGTGGTCAAAATAAGGTCTTGTTAAGAACAACATAGAACTTCTATTATCCTTAATCCACTGAAAATCTTCATGTCATGACAATAAATCCTTTTATGACCTTATGAGGTTATCTTAACATCAAAAGAGCATTTTAACTTATGACACAACCTCTAGAGAAACACCATTTCAACATTCTTAAAACTTGTTATGCTATAAGAATGGTCACCTTCAAAATTTTGTTGCACATCTTCAGGGCACAACCAAATTTTAATATCACTCTTAGAACCAACTCCAAATCATGGATTATGTGATCAACACTTTATAACTTTAAAGGTATTGGTCTTATAGACCAATCCTCAACTCTCATACCACTAGTTCTGTCTTTGCAACTTAGACATTACCTTGCACTCAAATAAACATTGCAATCATGATGAATATTATAGGAAACATTGCAATAGATCCATCTAAAACTCCATTAATCTTTACATGTCAAATAAGAGCCTTTAACATTCACATTTAGGGTTTATAGACACAAGAGGCCTTGAAACCCTCATACCTCTATTCATCATGTCTTTGAGATGGTTCTTCATAATTGGAATCAATCTAACCATTTACAAGTAATAACATGAGTTTTAAGACCTTATGAACAAATCCAAGCACTTTTATCATCCATTTAAAGGGACCAAAAGCTCCACACCACTCATCAAGTCACTATATGTCTACCAAAAACATAGATATTAAGTACAATCCTCTTTCATTGAGATTTTCTTACACAAAGGCATAATTTCATAACTTCCTCAATGTATATATCAAGACTAATATGAGGTAATAATATCATCCAACGCTCATAACATCAATTCAAGATCAATAGAGAGGTTATAAATCCACTTTATCCATCCTTAGTTCTCTAAGCAACAACATAGTCAACAAAATTTGACTTTGATATGTAATAAATGCACCTTTATAGACATCCAAGTCTCCAAATCACTTTAAGGATAATCTACAGGAAGTTTACTTCATCTTTCCTTTTTACACCAACATGTTTTGACCCCTTACATGGCTTCTACAGGCAAAATAATTCTCTCAAGTTCTAAAAACTCATGCATAATCATTTGAATTCAAACCCCAGTGGCTATATTTTTGAATGCCTAACAACTATTTCTTGAAGATTAAATTTGACTTCCTTTGGCACATCACTACACATAAGATCAATTTTGTAAGCTCATAACTTGAGCTAAAGAATACTTCAAGAAACCAAACTTGTAGGGAAGGATCTTGGCACTATAGAAAACATCTCCATGAAATCCTTTGACAAGAGTTGGATTTCCCAGTACATATAATAAATACATAATCATATTGGTCTCTTCATACTTGAAAGATGTACAATGATGGTCTAGTTTCTCTTAAGCTAGAATGGCACTTTTTTCTCTTCAAAGTATCATGAGAAACACTAGAACCTCACAAATGCATCTAGGGAACCCTCATAACATCATTTATCACTTAAAATACCTATAATCACTCTTTTCATCTTAACCACATCAAAACAAGCTTCTTGAATCTCTAAAGCATCTCACACATGTTCCCCTATCACCATGCACACCTTGGTTCACTTGAATTTGAAAAATCTACCCAATCTCTTAAACCATCATTAATACTAAGTTAGACCTTGTAGACCACCTTAGAAATCCTTTGATGACCTCAGGAATAATTTAAAACATATTCACTACTTCAACCTATCTTCCCATTTCTCATCATGCAATCCTCTATGCAAACCTTAACCATAACCTAGATCATGTAAACAACTATACTTCTTAGTTGTTTAAAATTTATATATTTATGTATTGAGATTGGTGAAAACACCTTATTTTCATGCAAAATTTTCCAAGACTCAACAAGTATCCACCAAACTTTATTCTTCCACAAGTTGATAAATATATTGATCTTATAATTCACATTCATAGGCCTAGCCATCTTGTGCTTCTAGGATCACCTTCAAGATGTCAAACCTTCTTTAAAGGACCTGCTCTGATACCAATTATTGGAAACACAACCATTGAGTGGGGTGGGTGGGGGGGGGGGGGGGGGGGCGTAGGTGAATTAGTGTACAAACTTTTGCTTTTAATTCCACTTATCATTCATCAAATATTCAAACTAATCTAGAGATATTACAATATATGATCAACCATTCATATGATAATGAAGCAATAACATAACACAAAAACCAATGAGCTATGTGGAAAACCCTCATGGGGGATAAAACCCACTGAAACACCACTTGTATTATAGTCTTATAAGTAATGGATCAATATTTAGTGAGGCACCAACCCCACAAGGAGCACCAACCCCTCACTAGTCAAGCACCAACTCAACTAGTCCTTTAGCAAGATAAAACTTGCAAGGAGTCACAAACCCCCTAAGTGATGTAGCTCCAAATCATCCACTTCAAGGACACTTTTTAAATATCTAACTTTTAATGCAGCTCCCACTCCCTCTTGACTAAGCACTAACTCAACTAAGATCAACCTATTTAGCTCAAGACACCTTGTTCCTCAACCAACAGATGGTGATCTCTTCTTTAGATCTTTATATGTATTATCCTATGTCATACATTAGGAAAACATATTTGATGAAACTCTAATGGTTTATCAATAAATACAAGATCAACCCTTCAAAACTCTCAAACTACATCTTTAAATAAGCAAATTTACCCTTCTTTTACTTTGCTCAAACAGCCTCTTACTAGGCTCATTAGGTCAACTAACCTTGTCATTCAAACTAAAAACTCCTATTATATGTTCAAAACTGATCTTATAATCCCCTATGAAGGTCTCCATGACCTCATTTTTCTCTTCAAGGTGTTATTTTTCTCGCTTTTACTCTCCTATCTCTAACTAGTCCAAATAGGCCTATTATGCCTTATATAAATATAAGACTCTAGATTGCACCCTCCTTGGTTCGACATACATATATTAATACTTATATCACCCTTGAAATATATCAATACACATGTTTCACACAAGACTAGGATCATCATTAGGTTATCCAAACTCATTTAGACCTTAATCTTCTTCTTGGCCTACTTAGAGACTTAATGCATTAGGTCTATCTCAACCACATGTCACCACTCTAACCCCTTATAACATCTTGAGTCATACCACATGGATGAAACACTTTTAAAAACTAGTATTCCTTACCAAACATCATTTAGGCTTCACACCGCCTATTAGGTCCATCACCACTTGAACCATGCCATTAGCCCTACTCATAATTAGGCCTTCACACACAGAAAAAGTTTGCCTTAAATATCTAAAGAATAAAACCAAATATCCCAAATAACCATGTCCTTAAATCATATTAAAAAAACTTTAATTACCTAAAAAACATCACCAGGTTCTTTAGTCTTCACCACATAGGCCAGAAGGCCTCATGAACACTCCTGCAAAAAGCTTACTCAAAACTGCCAAACACTACCAATATACATTCAAGAATTTTTGACTCTCCATACATGAATTGGTACTTATAATGAATATAAATACATTAAAATGAACATTTCAGACCCAAATAACTTATTAATATTCAATATATCATTTAACTCTATCCAAATCATCCCAAACTTATCTCTTCTAGATGACTACTTAGAACTACCTGAATACTCCAAAACATAGTCATGTAGAATGTTGTTTTCAACTTATATAAGTATAATTCTAAGAAATATCATATACATTAATAGTCATTATGTGAATTTTATACCATATTCCAATAGATATATCATAATTTCTAGTGTCAATTATTAGTCTTACTAACTAATTTTTTGAGCTTCACTCCCACAGTCCTTACACCACTAGATTAGCCATTTTAGATTTCATATTACAACCTATTAAAGTGACTCTAAACATTATATAAATAATTTATATATCATATACATCTAAAAAAACATCAACATGTGAATTTTATACATCAACTCATGATATCACATCTCAGACTCATCACTTAATCTTGCATATTCAGAACTACCAATCTGCCTTGCGAACTAGTCATGGTGAACATGACTTTTAATACCTATATGGACACTTGTATAAACCTAAAATGCATTAGCATAACCATATAATATCATTATATATAAATACAATATAAACATAGTTTCAAATGGAAATTTTGGTCTTGTAGACCAATCTCACAGTCTTGGGTTTCACTGTCAAAAACTGAACTTGACATGACAACGTGTGAACAACATTTTCACCCCTTACAGGTGATTAGGAACCACTCCAAATACATGATGAAGTCATAAAATTCATCTAAAAATAATTCATGATGCATTTTACAAAAATTGGTCTTATTAAGGCTTCCCTAAACACTTTCTCATTCTGACTGGTTTTTCTCCATTCATCCATTTGTATACTTGGTCTAATGCAAATTTTGTCTTCTATATCAACTTCTTCATAAATTAAAAAAAAAATTAGGTTTAATTCACTATCTTGATAAACCAATACCACTTTTATATGTTTTAGGTAGTTCACTACAACCTTCAAACACATACTTAGGCATACAAGATCATTTTGAGCACTTTTGAACAAGTTCTTCTAAATCTGGTCATTATGAGGATTTTAAGAGGGTTTTAGACCATTTTCCATTCTTAACATTTGTTCATATAAATTTGTCCCTAAAAACACTCCTAATTCTTGTAAATCATTTCTATGACCCTTTGACATCTCTCCCTAAGAGTTTAGCTTCCCATGTAATAGTCACACATGTCAATAAACATAAAAAGTTCCTTATCAGGTCTTCATCTCTTCATTATGCACACACAGGAAACCTTTAAACTCATTTTCATACTTTATCCTTCAACTCATGACCTAAAAATTCATTATCACTCTTTAAATAACCTCTTACACCTCTATCAAAACTCAAATGAGCTCTCTATCACTTTGGAAACTAATTTTGACCCCTCATTAGGCCACATTAGGTCTCTTTACATGTTAGGTCTTGAACCGTCAGTCCTACTTTAGACCTTGAATATACCATAAAACCTATTTCACTTCTTTTAAAACCTCATACCCATGTCATATATCCTCATATAATGATTACACAATCTCATAATCCTCCAAACCTGATCATGATGCCTCATCATGCCATATCCATGCTCAAGAACAAGTCCATTCACACAGACCTACTAAGCACCATACCACTTCAAAACCTTCCTACCATTGTAGATGTACTCTAACACCCATTTTCATTCCAAACAACCTCATGCCATGCTTAAATAATACAACACATATTCACACAATCCTCAACTCACTTACTCCACCAAGCTTCACTATGTATTCCTTTACCAAGACAAGACTAGGTTGCACAAAACACCATGTATTTTCACAAGATCACTTTTAGGACATCAATGACACTCAATTTATTTTTGAAATAAATGATAAATTAATGCCTTAAACATAATAATAAGAACACACCTCAACACTAGGTTCTATTTCATATTTGCTCTGGTGCATTCAGATCTGGGTCATGGATTATCTCTCCTTGTCAATTAGTAAAACCCTAATTCTTCATCTTCATAGTGGTTATGATAAAAATAAGTTAGTGGGAACATAGTGTCAAGCTACCCTAGATACTTCTCTATTAATTAGCATTATCTACATATCCAATACTCTAAAGAAGTCCTTAGAATTATGTAGTTCTCCCCTACATGTTAGATTATGTGTAAATCATGTAATGTCTAATAAGCAAGTATAACAATGACCTAGCTTATAACTTGGTAAATATATCTTTTGGGCTGCTCTTTTAGTACTTCAAAACTATAAATGTAGTTATTTTATTATTTTTGGGAAACTAGTGTTTAGTTCCTAAATAATAAAGGGTCTGGAGTAAAGGGAAAATCCAATCAAGTATAGTAAAATATAGGCTTTGGCTAATTTAATCAAATTAATTGTATATGGAAAGAAATAAACTTATCTATAAAATCTAGATGAAATAAATGATTCAGGGGTTGATAACTACTACACAGGATTGGGAAGATGTTAGGAATTTGGATCTATCTTTCATTTAATGAAAGGATAGGAGTGAAAAAATAGAACACCTTGGTGTTTGATGCTATAGTATAAGTCCTACCATTATTTTCCAAATTGGTCACAGAGGTTTGAGTTTTTTGGGTTTTACTCATGTCCCTGTATTAGTCCACCTGTGAAATTTTATATCTTGACCATCAACGGGGCTCTTTGTAAAGATGATTTAATCTCTAACCCTAGGTTTATCTACACACATAAGGCAACAAATACATCAAAATAAAAAGGGATAAAAACTAGGTTAGGGAAAGTATGATCGCATGATCTATAACCCCTACTATCTTGATCTCTACCTATCCTCAATCTAGGGTCTCAAATCAAATTTAGTTCTCCCTTAGGGAATGTGGATAATCAACATGTACATTAGATACAAGAATGACTTTTGCCTAGGCCCTTAATCAAGCATGAAAATCTATGTGTGATGTAGAATGTTGAGCTATACTATTGACTGATTTTTATTTATGTATTGTCCCAAAGTAGTAAGTGATAGATATAAAATTTCTTGTGAAGTCATTTATATAATAGACTTTTTATTTGGAATTTGAGATATTTTTTCACATTTGTCTGACATTATAAAGACAAACAAAACTTAAGGATAAAACTAAGAAGGTTTAGGACTCATTAAGTGAGGCAAAATGACCATTGGGACTCAAATGTAGTTGGATAAGAGCACTAGAAATGGGACACCCTAGGGTCCATCACTATAGTCCAATCTTAGTGTTCATATCCTATAGGCTTGACACCTAAGGGGATGGAACTAGCATGGGAAATAGAGTTTGGCTGAGCTAGAATGACCATCTAGAAGGCTACAGATGACCAGCAATAAGCAAAAAGGTGACTCAAACATGAAACAAGACCATGATAAGTAAAATAAAATACATGGCTAAATATGCACAAGGCTCATATCTCCAGTCAATGTCTCCTATGAAAGGACTATGAAAAGATGTGATATGTGTGGTTGCTTGACCACTTTAGGGTGTATACATTTTCCCCCCTTTTATTTTAGTGATATGATGAAATGAAGTACTAGAGTAAATGAAAGAAAATAAAATGTGTACCTAACTTTACCTGCATAGAGATAAATGTGGTGTAAAGGGTCCAACTCACTTCCTAGCCAGGGAAGTGGATGGAGAGTCAAATAGTGTCTAGAGAAAGGAGTCCCTAAAATGGATGCCCTTATATTAAATCTGAAAGTGGAATCTATCTAATCATGGAGAAGGAGGGAAATTCTTACCCCCTATGTTGAATCTAACTAAAGAAGAGGAATGTTTAGAGGCTTAAAACCAATGTCTATCCTTTGTCCCATATAAACTCATATAATCTATAATGTGTGTATAGAATTTGTATACTATGAAGAGAAAAATATGTCATGCCCCCACTATTAATATCTAAATTGGAATTGAGAAATGCTTAGAGGCCCAAAACTAATGTCTATCCTCTATCTCACACAAACTCGTGTAGTCTTGGTCTGGGTAATGTAATGGACCAACCACTATAGAAGGTTGTGTGATCCAACATGGTTACAACCTGGGTACAGTTGGGTGTAATCTAAAACTTTGGTCATTGTGTAAAATGAGAATGGCATGTCTTTTCATTTCATCTGTATAATCCTGGATGATGAAGAACATGAACATTTATGCCATGACCCCAAATCTAGTATGTGAGTGATGCATATGTATAATCCGCTAATCTATATAACCACATGTGATATGACCTATCATGTCATGCCCCACATGAAAAACTAGAGATCAAGACACTATGCCTATAATCTACTATTTGGTCTTGTAATTGTGTCATGTTATATGAAGTTGTATGTGTGAGACATGTAGTAATGTACATACCCCCAAATCTAGTATTTGAGTCTAAATTTATATCAAAGTCATTATGAATCCATATAATTTGAACCACTATATCTAAAAATTATATGTACTTGTAAGCTTAAATCACTATGGATCCATATGATCTAAACCACTATATTTGAATAGTCTGTGTATTTATAAACTAAAGGTGTATCCCCCTGAATGTTTTGAATAATGTTGAGTGACCCATGTAATTTGAATAACTATATATTTTGACTGATCTAAGCTGAATCTGATAATCTAAATACTAGAGGTGTAAGAACCATGGTGTATCCACCTATGAGAGTGGATGGGTATGTTGGGTAAGTGTAGGAATAGGAATAGTAGGAATGATGCCCCCCTTTTGGGGAGAGGGACAAAACTTGTGATAGAGGAGGTTGAGCCAAAAGTGATGACTAGTGGCATAATGATAGAAACAAGGTTGGTATAATTTGAATTGATTGAGAAGTTGTTTGATTGATTATACTAAGTTACTGAAAGTGAAACACATTTATATTGGTGAGGACTAAGGTGTGTGTTAGAATTTAAAACAGAAATATAGAGATGTGTGTGCCATAGTAGGCAAATAAAGTATTAAGAGAGTGAAGCTCATGTGATGTTGAAGGTATCTTTGTTATGATTTTATTAAAAGAAAAGGTTTGAAAATTGAAATTATGGGGTTCAAATTATAGGCAAAATGTTATTTTGCTTTGATTGAGAAAGTTGGGTAATATAGGGAATTAGATTGATTCTTGATTAATTTACATATTGACTATGTGGAGATTTGGAGCTTTGGAGTGAGAGATATGCCAAGGAGATGATCACCTATCATGACTTGGTCTGAGTAGTTGGCATCCTAGGTTTAGGTTGGTGGTGATGTTACCCTAGTAAGTAGTTGAAATTCAAGATTTTTGTCTATTTAGAAGCCTATTTTTGATGTTTTTGACCTATTTAAAGTTTCCTAGGAAAATTTTAACTAGTTTCAGTGTTCTTGTCCTGCATCTAGTGTTGTTGTCTAGGTTTCAGCACTACTATCCAGGTTGCATCACTCTTATCTAGCATTGTTGTCATGGAGGCTTGATTATTTGAGATGTTGCTTAGTTAGTTGTTTTTTTTTTTGTTTGGTTAGTGATTTGCCATTATTAATTGATATATATGTTGTTTCTAGTGTTTTCAAGGTGAGGTGTAGATGAGAGAGTTCTACAAGGGCTAGGATATAAAGACATTGAGGTTGCTACCATTATCCTTTGATAAGAGAGTTGTCATGGATAGGGTAGGGCTAGGTCATGTGTGTGACCTAGGCATAGTACAGTGGGATAGATATCTAATTACCACCTTATGTGAGAGATGGAATGTAGATATGTGTACTTTCTAGCTTCATATAGGGGAGATTACTGTGACACTAGAGAATGTGTATCACATTTGGCATTTGCTAGTTAGTGGATGACATGTGATGTTGTAGGATGATATAGGTATTGATGTTATTGATCATGTATCCTTGCATTTTTCTAGTGTGCCCTCAAGTATACATCAAAGAGGTAGTGATAGTGATGTATTATTGTTAGTTATTATGTAGTCAAGTGTTTCATGCCTATGGAAGTGGTTGGCCATGTTGTTGGCCTTATTTATTGCTATGGATGGGAGTAGAGTGTCTATTGCATATAAGATGCATAGGATTATTCACAGTGTTGAGGTATCTAGCATTGTGTTCTTGTGGGGTAGGACTATGTTTTCCCACCTATACAAGGATCTTTATAGGTTTATATAAGAGGTATTTAGTGGTAGATTGAGTGCAGTGACATTATTGCATTGTTGGGCTTATGAGCACATAGCGGTTGTGTGACTAATAGGATTATCAAGGGAGAGGTAGGCACCTCCATAGCCATTTGGGGAGTGGTGGATGAGTATATTGGGTATATGATCCCTTGGGATAGATTATTAAGGTTGTTGTTAGATAGATTGGTAGCTGGTGACATTATATGGAGGCCTTATAAAGGATTTCCTAGGTGGGTTGAGGATAGAGTGTATTTATGGTATATGAGGGTTAGTGACAGGACCTGGGCTCACAAAGCTCTGACACCAATTTTTTAGGATTAAGAGCACGCTTGATTACCTTTGTATAAGCAACTAAACATGGAATTTAACCAGAAGTAACAAGTAACTAGAAATTAGAAACAACACAGAATTTGATAGACAATAAAATCTTGTAGTTAACTCATCCAGAAGGAAATACAATAAAGAGATCACACTCTTCCCACACCTCTTAGGCGTACCAGTAATCTTCCCTCAAGAGTTCTTTCTCTCACAACCAATTAAAACCACAACTCAAACATAGAGTTGTACCCTCCACCAGTCAGTAACAATACTACCAGTCAAACAAGTACTCAAAGTACTCCAAGTAGATCTCCCTTGATCTTGCAACAACCTACAAATCAAACAATCTTACTTACCATGTAGATCTCCCCTGATCTTGCTATACTACAGATCAACCTAGTTTTGCACACCTGAAAACCTAGATCTTACAATCGAAAGGATCTCTTCCTTGTCCTTGATTACAATATAGCCCCATGGGTCTATTATATAGATCCCATTCAAACAATAATTAGACTTCTAATTACAATAATTAGAAATGCAGACTCAAGACTAAAATTAGTCTTTTACATGCAAGCAAACTGTCCATCTAAAATAAGACCAGTTCTAGAGACACATGCAAATGCATGCACACATAGGCTACCAACGTCGGTGCCTGTCTGACCGATGTCGACCGACCCATAACCAATATCAGTTACTACAAACACTAAAGATGACTGACATCAATTGATCAAACTGACGTTGATTGCTCTGCAACTCAGCAACCTCCTCCATTTGCATCAGTGAAGCTTTTAGCTCCACAACCTAACAATCTCCCACTTGGAGATAAATAGCTACACCTATTCTTGTACCTGTACATCATCTAATTTTGTTTCCTTGCTTGTATCCCTCTTCAAGTTCAACCTTGAAGACCAACCGCCACATATCTTGTGGTGCTACTCCTGTCATCCAAGTAAACCTGCCATATCTGAATCTACATACACATGTAGAGAAGTCCCTGACCCTGCATAGCATGTTAACCTGTTGTTGGTCCCTCTCAAGACTTGAGAATCCACTAAATTGCATTCCAGTGCTTCTTTCCTAGATTGGCCACAAACTTGCTGACAGCTCCCACTGCTTGGGAAACATCAGGTCTAGTACACATGTACTTAACCTCATCATGTGAATTGGGACACAGTTCTATGAATTGTCCATCCATAGGTGTGTTAACCAGTTTTGCATCCTGCATAACGAACCTCAGCACTACCTTATTCACACAATCATCCTGAGACAAAATCAACCTATGATCTTCCCTGTCTCTAGGAATACTCATGCCAAAGAATTTTGCTGCTCCCAAATTCTTCATGACATACCTCTGAACTAACTTTACCTTTAGCTCAGCAACTCCCTACATGTGTGACCCTGCAACAAGCATACACACAACATACAGTAACAAGATAATGTAGCTAATATTATCCAACCTCATAAAGGAAACACAATGGTTACATTGACATTGACCAAAGCCATGCTTTGTCATACACCTGTCAAACCTCCATTATCCTGCAGCCTGCTCAAGACCATATACCCTGGCCTTCTATCTCACGTGTCCATTCTCTCTCTTCTCTAACCTAGGAATCCATTCATCTTTTAGTGCTTTCTTTTTGGCTGGAAACTCTACCAAATCTCCTATTTGGTTCTCATCCAAGGAATCAACTTCCTCATTCATGCCATGCTCCCACTGTTTCCTAGATTCCACCTGCTCTGCTTCTTTAAAACTTCCTAGTTCTTGACCATTAGTGAGCAACAAGTAGTCTAAAGAAGGGAAATAATGAATTTGAGGCTTACTTACCCTTTTAGTCCTCCTCATGGGCATTTGAGACTCCTTGACAGCTTGTTATCCACCCAAAATCCATTTTTTGGTTGACCCTGGTCAGCACCCAATCGATGTCGAATCCACTTGATCACCGACATTGGTTCCCTTATCGACGTCAGTGTCCACCTAGTCACCGATGTCGGTTCTCTAATCGATGTTGATCACCACCTACCCAACACCACCGAGTCTGGTCTGCACATGACCGACATCGGTACCTACCTGTTCGACATCGGTTCCACCTGACCGACGTTGGTAACTATGTTTTCCTGTGAGTGATGAATTTTTACCTACGAGCTTACCTTGGATCATAACCTTGTCCAAACTACCCTGCTCATAATTATTCAGCCCCTTGAGCTGATCTCTATCTTTCATCTCCTCCTTGAAAACCAAGGCTTTCTTGTTCTTGTCAAAAACATCAAATTTCCTCTTTGTGCAATAGACCCGATCCTTTCTTGTAGCATGAGTTTCAAGAAACCTCACTTTCTTATATTACTTAAAAAAATCTTGATCTATGCTTCCCAAATCTGAACTCTTACCTTTTGACTCAAGAACATGCATCCCCTTCTTATTCATGTGACCAAGCCTATGGAGCCACATCTTTGCATCTACATCTGAAGTAGATAAACCAAAAGGAGAATCAATACTACAAGTAGATAGATAAAGAGTACCTACTTTCTTACCTCTTGTTAAAACAAGTGCACCCTTGGAAACCTTCCAAGAAGCCACTGTGAGAGTTACTGTGCATCCCTCATCACCCAACTTTCCAATAGAAATCAAGTTCTACTTCAGGACTGGGACATGCATGACCTCCTTCAACACCCATGTGTTGCCCATGTACAATTTCAGCTGCACTTTCCCTTTGCCAACTATTTTACAAGGCTTACCATCCCCTAAATAAATCTCTCCAAAGTCTCCCTAGACATATTCATGAAAAAATTCTCTATTTGGGTTTGCATGGAAAGAGGCACCAGAATCTAAAACCCAAGATTCCACTTTATCCAAGGAACATACAAGAGCATCCTGTGCAACAATATCTGCAACATCTACTTCTTCATTTCCTTCATGCTAATCTTCAACCAACCAACAATCTTTCTTTACATGCCCTTTCTTTCCACAATTCTAGCAGATTTTCCTACCATACCTAGATCTGGATCTCTTGCCTATCTTTGACCTTGATTTCCCTTGCTCGATCTTCTCTCTTTGCCTTTCCCTGCTTTCAACACTTAAAGCATTACCTGATGATTCACCTGTTCTTTTCCTATGAATTTCTTCATTCAAGATTACACTAACAACATCATCAACTTTCAAGATATTTGAAGCAAACGTAGTATTACTAACTGCCATTACCAAACTATCCCAACTTTCAGGTAATGAGCATAAGATTAAGAGAGCCTTAATTTCATCATCAAAATCTATATTGATTGAAATTAACTGGTTTACCAAACCATGGAAATCACTAAGATGACTATGTACAGATCCACCATCCAACATTTGCAAATTAAATAATTGCTTCATAAGAAATACCTTATTCAAAGTTGAGGGTTTTTCATATAAATTTGCCAAAGATTCCATTAACTCTATCATTGTCATAGCCTGTGATAAGTTAGAAATCACAGACGATGCTAGGCTCAACCTTATAGATCCCAGAGCCTTCCGATCAAGAACCTTCCATTCTTCATCTTTCATATCCGTGGGCTTGCTTGCAACCCCACCCAACGGTAAGTACAGATCTTTCTGATACAAATAATCTTCTATCTGCATCCTCCATAATTGATAATTCTTGCCATTGAATTTCTCCATTCTTAGCTTACTTTCTTCTGCCATTGCTTTACTCCCACTCAATCAGAAACCCTTGAGAGTGACCTGTAATCAAACACAAACCTACTCCGAACCAGGCTCTGTGAACCTGCAACCCCACTCTGATACCACTTGATAGGAAATTGATGTCGATTACTGCGAACACTAAAGATGACCAACGTTAGTTGATCAGACTGACGTCAGTTTCTCTACAACTCAGCAACCTCCTCCATTTGCATTAGTGAAGCTTTTAGCTCCATAACCTAATAATTAGTTATTAGATACATGACCACTGGGCTAGAGTGTATGAGTACTTTCAGTATGATCACATGACTAGATAGTTTTGGGTACCATAAGATGTGCCCCTAAAATCATGGGTATGGTTGAGGAGTACATAGGCACTAATGAGGGTAGGAACTCATGCGAGGCCCATGGAGGTTGAGCTAGCACTGTTACCTTTAGATGTGCAAGATGTAGTTACAGACATTTCTAATGTGGATGATGTTGGATGTATAGATGCATATACTGCATGGTGGGTGAGGTATTAGTGGGATATATTATACCCTATTGATGGAGGGGATGCTCCTAAGTATGAGGGCATGCATCGATCTAGATGATGGGAGGTAAATAGTGATTATATTTGAATTATGAATAAGTTTATGCTTTAGTTTGATTTAAAAGTATATATCTAATGTGGTGTTTCACTTTATGTGTAGGTGGAGTGGGAGGTGCTCAATATGAGATACATGCTAGGGTGGGGAGTGGGGATGATGACTATTGGGAGACCATCATTGAGTCTACACTCTAAGAGCTCACATGATATGTTCTTGATGATGTAGTGGAGGAGGGTTTGATGGAGTGAATGATATTGATAGTTTATGTTCATGCTCATTTGTTTGATAGAGTTACTATAGTGATAGTTTCATATGTTAGAGTAGTCAGAGAGAAAGATGAGTTGAGGGTTGAGTTAGATAGGCATAGGATGCCCCCACCTGATTTTGGATCGATGAGTATGAGGATTATGGATGAGTACATGGATATTTAGAGGTGATATGCAAAGTTTCACAAGGATCATGGTCAGCTACTGGAGTGAGAGAGTTGATGTAAGAGGCATTCAAGATCTCAAGGAGGTACAAGGCCATCAAGTACTAGAGTGGATTATAGGACTAGTACTAGTGGGGAGAGTGAGACTGAGAGTAAAGGCATGATGCCTATTCATGATTGATTATATTTGATATAGTGTATACATTTTTGAAAACTCATTATATATATATGGATGTTGGTTTGATTTTGGATTTACGCATATTGTATTATGGATTTTGGAATATATTGGTATATTAATTTCTAAATGATTGATTAGAAATAGTTTATTTGGTATTGATTTTGAGGTTTCATATGTTTTAATAAAATGGTATTTGGGATATGTGATTTTATTATTATTAATAATTTCAAGTGTGATGTTATATTTGACTTATAATCATATGTGAGCAAAAAAATTATTGGTTTTGTAATTTGTAAATTGATTTGGCAAAGTGAATTGGTTCAAGATTGGTAAAATGGGATATCAGTAAGATGAAGATTTGGATAATTTGGTTTTTAAGGGGATGGCTATTCATAACTAGGAATGTTAGTTGTTATTAGAAGGGGATGTAAGAGAGTATTATATGCTCAATTCCTGAATATTGGCTCAAGAATGCAAAGGTTAGCCCTTTGGCTCCATCATCACCCACTAAGTGAAGCTATGTAATTATGTATATACTAATTGATGTTTGGACTATGTATCCAATCCCTTTGAATAGGTGGCTCAAGAATACAAAGGCTAGCCTTTTGGCTCTATCATTTCCCTATGAAGTAAAGTTATCAACTGATGTTGGTATGAATGTGTGCCATATCCTCTATGTTGTATCCTTATCTAAACCCTGATGGCCAACTAAATAAGTGCCCATATTGCTCATGTTATGTAGGAACATGTTTTATATCTAATACTATTTGTTGTGTACTAATTGTAGCTATGTGTGGAGGCTTTTCCAAATGTAAACTTATTAGATGTGTAACTAAAATTGTGTGTTATGAAGAAGGCTCATATATCTACAATCATAGTGGACTAATGCATAAAATATTACCTTGTGGCCTCTATTGTGATGCATATGACTGAGTGATAGATCAAGATGGAACTGAAACCTATGATGGTGGCTCATCTAATCTCAATCATAGTATGTTGCTACATGAAATAGGTCCCAAAAATCTCATCCATAATGAATAACTCTCCAAAGAAATAGTCTTTGATATGGGTTCATTTAACCTTAACCATAGCAGGTTGCTATGTGAAATGGGTCCCAAAAAACTTAACCATAGTGAATATCTCTCTGGAGTGGTACTCTATTGTGGTGCCTATGACTGTGTTGGATATGTATATGGAACTACACTATGTACTCCTTGGAATATGGTGCTATATGTATGTTTCTCTCATTTTACTAGTTCTCAAACCTTTTGAATAGGTGGAATAGGATATCTCCTAGGAGGCTCTATCCTAGAAGCTACATTACTCTCATGATGAGTAACTAATGATTTCGATGAAGTAATGTCCTAGGATAACTCAGTCATAGAAGAATGAGGTCTGGGAATCCATGATGTAGGAGATCTCAGTGCCCCTTATATAAATTATATGATGCCATTATTAACACATCTATTAATGCAATCCTTGAGTCCATAACAATCATTATCTCTATGTCCACGGATACGATGATAGTTACAAAAGGGTTGATGTGGTTGTTTATGTAAGAGATGTGGATCCCATCTATGAGTATAAGGTAATGTGATTAACCTCCTATGTAATAGTGTTGATAATATGACACATGAGATATCTCACTCTGAATCAAATTATAGTGGTGCCTTGATGTTGTTCTCTATAGTGCATATTGTAATTTATGTTCTAGAAACTAGCTCTCTGTTCTTAACTGGTTGCTTTTATGGATGAGGTCTCCTATCTTGTTTAGGATATGGTGGATGTTGTGTAATAAGAGATATAGATGGAGGTACTACTATGAAATCTAGAGTAATGTGATCAATTGAATCTACCTCAATCAATCCCAATTTATTTTTCAAGGCTAGAACTAATAATATAGGTGCCTGAAAGAGGACTCTATCTGATATAATAGAAGCTCGAGGAGAGGTTGATGAAGCCCCTTAATAAATATATGTTAAATTTATAAATATGTTGGTTTATATATCAATCTTAACATGTACATCTTGAATCATGAGATATAATCACTAATTGACTCTAAAGTATTATGATTCAATGTGGTAAGTTTCTCATATGTAACATGAGGGCCCATGTTTGCTATGAAGTATCTAAGAAATTCCTCCTCTAAGTCATCATATGTGTGCAAAGAGCCAATGGGGAGTAGATGAAATAAAAAATTATGTGCTTTCCCCACTAATGTTTATTGGAATAAATTTAGTAGAATCAAAGGACTTGCATGAGATGGCAAAGCCTTATGAAAAGCTTGAAGGTGTATGAATAGATCTTGAATTCCATCAAAGTGAGGCAATGATGGTATTTGGAAATTTTTAGGCAATAAATCTTTTACAAATGTATTCAAAAAAGGGTTACTATGTAAATCATTAACATCCATCCAATACTTATAAGCCTTGTTTTCTAGGGTAAGGAGATGTGCTTGGTGTTGTAATTCACCAACTACATACATCAAATAAATAATCTCCTAGGATGGTATATTAGCATCTTGAAGTGGTTCATTTAATCATTGAATTTGATCATTAATTTTAGCCATTAGAATGCTACATTTAGCAATTGGATCATAGAGAGGGGGTGTGCTCACTTTAACCTTTAGAGGAATGTTAACTTAGACCTTGGTAGAGGGATTTGGGCTACCACCACCTTTAGGTGAAGAGTGAGAAATAGGTCTTACTATAGTAGGGGTTGGATTGGGAGATTCATTGGTATCTTTATGTTTTAGTGAATCACATTCTAATTGAGTAGAGGATGTGATGTTATCATTAACATGTGAATTATTTGAAATAGAATCATACATAGAAGTAGAAACAACATTTTGTAGTGCATTATGTTTGAGAGGAGGAGTGAGAGAAGAGTTAGAAACATGAGATGCATTTTCTTCTTCACTATGAACATAATAATCATCATTATTCCATGCATTATCATTGTTGAAATATTGTTCATAGTCACTCTCATTTTCATATTCATTTGAATGTTCACTATATAACTCATTATCACTTCCATTGTCACTAGGGAGAGGTGTAAAAGAAGAATTTAATTATTTTTTAATATACAATAAATTATCATGTGAAATTGGAATATTATGTGCATCGATGTTATCCATGGATGGAGTACATGCATTATTTTTATTTTCAATATAATAAGTAAAAGTAATAGAGTTATCATTTAAACATTCTTTTGATAAAGTAGAGTTGAGAGCATGAGATGGATCATTTGAACTATGCATTAGTAATTTGATTTTATTGCATTTATATTATTGTATTTTGAACATAGAAGTAGCAAAAGCGAGAGAGATGAGGGATTAGGCTCACATGGAAGCAAATTATCACCAATAAGAGGTTCACTTGGAAGTGCATGAATAATTTGTTTATTTGGTGCATTGTGTATAAGAGAACTTAGGTGAAAATTACTTTTCCCATTTATTAAAATTATTTTCTTTAGAAGAGGGAATAAAAGAGATAGGTTTGAGATAAGAAGATGCATCTACTTTTTCTTCACTATCACTTTCACATGTATCATCATATTCCTCATTACAACAATATTAATTATCTTCATTGTAAATGAAATCATTTTCCACATTTTTAGATGATGTGCAATTTTGCAAATTTGTCCATTCATTGTCATAATTATGAGAAAAAATTAGAAATTGATCTATGGGATGAGAGGGAAGAAGTGCCTTAGTGGCCATTTTATTTCTTTCACTAAAGAGAATGGAAAAAAGTACTATTGAGCAAATAAATTAAATAATAACTACTAATATAGAGATTTTGAAAATATTTTTGACACTAAACAATTTGTAAAAATTCCAAAATATTTTTATAAAAATTGTAAGGGAGGGCGGCTTGGGGTTTGAGGACCTAGTTTTAAAATCTAGGGTTTTGGGTTGGGGTTTTAGAATTTTTGAAAATTGTTGCTATAATTTAAATTCGAAAATAAATTTGAATAAGATAAATGCACAAAAATTTATACAAAAATCAAAAAATTGAAATTGAATTTTTCACATAATAACTAATAATATTGAAATTTTTAAAATAGTTTTGACACTCCAAATAATTTTCAAAAATTCTAAAATATCTTTTTTAAAATTGTAAGGAAGGCTTGGGGTTTGAGTAACTAGTTTAGAAATCTAGGGTATGGGTTGGGGTTTTAGAATTTTTGAAAATTATTTCAATAATTTAAATTCTAAAAGAATATTTGAATAAAATTAATGCACAAAAATTTATACAAAAATTAGAAATTTGAAATTGAATTTTTTCACAAAATATGAAGGAAAAACCCTAAGGGTACCTAGGGTTTTAGATTTGTTCAAAGTAAGTCAGGTTCACCAAATGTTTTATTATTTTTAGGAAACTAGTGTTTAGTTTCTAAATAATAAAGGGTCCAGAGTAAGGGGAAAACCTAATCAAGTATAGTAAAATACAGGCTTTGGCCAATTTAATCAAATTAATTATATATGGAAAGAAATAAACTTATCTATAAAAATAGGATGAAACGAATGATTTAGGGGTTAATAACTGCTACACATGACTAAAAAGATGTTAGTAATTTGGATCTATATTTCATTTAGTGAAATGATAGGAGCACCAAAAATAGGACACTTCGAGGTCTGGTGTTATAGTCTAGGTCCTACCATTGTTGTCCAAACTAGTCACAAAGCTCTGAGTTTTCTAGGTTTTGCTCATTGTCCCTATATTAGTCCTCCTATGAAATTTTAGATCTTGACTATAAATGGGGCTCCTTATGGAGCTTATTTAATCTCTAACCTTGGGTTTATCTACACACATGAAGCAACAAATATATCAAAATCAAAAGGGGTAAAAATTGGGTTAGGGGAAGTATGATTACACAATTTAGAAGCCTTATTACCTTGATCACTACCTAAATTAACCCTTAAGTTAGGGTCTTAGATCAAATGTAGTTCTCCCTTAAGGAACATGGATAATCAACATGCATGGTAGATGCAAGAATGACTTTTGCCTAGGCCCTTCCTTGATCAAGCATGCAAATCTATATGTGATGCAGAATGTTGAGCTATATTATTGACTGATTTTTAGTAATGTACTATGATAAGTAGTAAGAGCTAGATATAAAATGCCTTGTGAAGTCCTTTATATATGAGACTCTTTATTTTGAATTTGGGAACTCTATTCACATTTGGCCGACATTATAAAGACAAATAAAAGTTAAGGACAAAGCTAAGAAGGGTTTAAGACTCATTAAGCAAGGCAAATTGATTGTTAGAACTCAAAATGCAGTTGGATAAAAGCATTGGAAATGGGTCTCCCTAGGGTCCAATGTTATAGTCCAACCCCAGTTCTCCTATCCTATAAGATCAGGACTCAAGGGATAGAAATAACATAGGAAATAGAGTCTAGTTGATCTGGAATGATCATTTGGAAGGCTAGATGACTGATAATAATAAAAAAGGTGACTCAAGCATGAAACAAGACCATGATAAGTAAAACAAAAAACATGGCTAAATGTGAACAAGGTTCATATTCTCCAATTGGATTCTCCTATAAAAGGACTATGAAAAGAAATGATATGTGTGGTTTCTTGACCAATTTAGGATGTATATACCGGTATCCTTATGATTGATAACTAAATATAATAATAGGGAAGATTTTCTTACTTGAATGATTGATATAATGATTTTAGTAAGTTACCTTGTGATTTGTTTGGTTTATGTTAGGTGAGGAATGAATGAGGGTTGATCTTATATTTATACCAATCCCTTTGGATAATATCTTTCATTAAAGAACTTAGGCCAATCTTTAGGATACATTTCATTTGTAAATTGGATGACTTTAGGGAATCAGACACTTGTTTTGGGATAGGACACATGAATCGATGTATGTAGCTAACTAAGACACAAGTTTCATAGTAGTTATAAATATGTTTAGGTCTAGATCTTGTAAATATGGAAGATGAGGAGGTTTATAACATTTTGGGCAAGATAAAAGGTTTGATTCATCAAAATAAAATTGGTCGGGCTAAGAGATAAGAAATTAGGCACAAAAAAATAGTATATGTGAGCTTTTCAGTAGTGGGAAATGTTTAGAAGCTAAAGTTACATCCATGATATGCATTTTCCAAGTATACAAGACTAGAGTGTTATATAATTTAGAAATAATGTCTACATTCCCTCATTTAATCTAGTAATGAAATTTTTAGCTTAAAGGATATAAATGTGTATTTGGGTGTGTATTACACACCTTGAATTTGTTTGATTCCAACCTGAGTACTTTGTTAGTGACTGACCTATAAATAAGAGCATGTTATAGTATATAATCATTACATATAATATGAAACTAGAAGCATTAAAATGATTAAAATTTAAAAAAAAAATGTTAAGAGTACACCTCTGTATAGATGCAACCATCTTTCCTTTTTATAATTTGATTTTAAAGATGTATTATTATAAATCATGAAGCTAATATTAGGAAAAAATAATTTTGGAAAGTATATATATATAAAGATATAGAGAGATATTTAAGGACACATGCCCCAAACCTTGGAAAAAAGGTGAGTTACCACCCAATAGTTGAGATTAATTCAACTGTGCAACCCAATCATACTTATAACCTGATGAGTGTGAGTGAACCAGTCAACTCACACTATAAAATTGGTGAGGCTAGATGATGTAATCAATTACAACCTATAAAGTTGGCAATATTTAGGGATTTAATCACCTCAACTATACCAAAAATTGAACTAATTACTATAATAGATTAGCTCAATGTATTCTATAAAAATCCAACCTTGTGGGTAATGACAGATCCTAAATTTTACCATATTATTTGCTCTTTTTATAGCATATGCACCTTGGATCTATCTTATGCTAAAACTATGTATAAAAATTATACCTATGTATAGAATTCTACCACAAATGTGTATCTAAACCATATAATTATGGATTTTGGCCAATTTGAAAATGTGTGTGTGGAGAACATATTTCTAAGACATGTCCCCCACCATAATTTGAAACTAAAACTGGTGTGTGGAAAACATGTTTCCAAAACATTTCGCCCCACTATAATTTGAATCTAAGAATTTGTGTAAATGTCAATGTGGATAAATATGAAAATTGATATTAGTGTGAATGTGGAGAACATGTTTCCAAAACATGCCCCCACTATCATTTGGGTATGTTTCATACTAAATAATTATGGATAACATGTTTCTAAAACATGCCCCATTAAATCTAAATTTGTGAAATAATGTGGAAGTCATGCCTCCATGGCATGCCCCAACTGATATGCCCCCATTTTGAGGTGAGGGAAGTAGAAATCGGTAGTTACCTTAAATCAAATAGATAATATAATCATATAAACTATGAATTTACCATGTACCATAGAGAAGGAACATGTCTAGGTAGATATATCATTGAAGCATAAAGAATGTGATCACACCAAGCGCTAAGATGCATGATGTAAATCATGTCAACATCTACATAGTAATAGAACAAGCTCAATAAGTAATGTTGATGATTTAAAACTGCACTTGTTCTAACATCAACATTAAGTTTCAAGATGTGGGACTTGTGACTTGAAACAACCTCCATATTTTTAAGAAGCTGGTCTCTTCTTTATATCAGGTGTATACTGGGAAAAGGGATAAGAATTTTAACAAAAACACAAATGCAAGAAAGAAAATTTAACTATGGAAATGTGCCTGAATGTAATTCGACCTTAATCCTAAGCACAGTGAGACTATATGTAAGATTCATTTACATTTAAGAGCAAACAAGTGCATGATCAATGTAAAATATGGAAACAATAGAAATAGAGGCTCACAACATAGACTGCTTTTGCAGTGATGCAAAAAATGTCAACAAAGGCACAGGGTTTAATCTTCTTATTTGAATTCTCTAGTCACATAAGAGGCACAAAAACATGCACAATTATATAAACCTTCCAACTCAAAAAAATGAAACAAAGGCAAATGACATTACTAATCACAGCTCTAGAAAGTCTAAAACTCTTGACAACACAGCCTAGACTACTTTTGCAATGACACAGAAAGTATCAACAAAGGCACAGGATTCAATCTTCTCATTAATTCTCTAGTCACATAAGAGGCATAGAAACATGCATAGTTACATAAACCTTCCAACTTAAGAAGATAGAATAAAGGCAAATGATATTCCTAGTCACAGCTCTAGAAAGTCTAAACTCTTAACAATAATTCTAGCCTTGGATTTATAGCCTTGGATTCACTCTAAATTATCTACTTGTTCCCAATCTAAAGGCCCAACTGAAATCTAATAGAAATGGAAGTGTCTAACAGAAGATATTTCATAGATTATGAAACGTTCTGTCTTTCGGCAGTTCATTGGCTGAAAATAGATCGCAGGACACTCCCTTCTATTCCACGGAAGAGGACACTTAGCCAATTCCTTGAAAACCTTTTTATTACTTTAGGAGACACCAGAAGATGACACTTGGCATGTTCTGTAGCACCTATTGAAGACACATAGCACTTTTCACATAATTTATACTTCTTTTGTGTCTTTGCATATGAGTGTTTTGCCTTTGACACCTGTCACAATCTGCTTCTTCGGAACCTTACAACTTAACAAAAATAACACCCATAGCATTTCTTACCTGAGTAACTTTAAAAGGGGCATAGGGATAGGTGGCAATCTCTACTGCTTCATTAAAGGACACATGGCAATCTCTACTTTACTTATTTGGGATTACGTGGAGGTCTCTACTTCTTTTAACTACCCTTTTAAAAACCTGTGGAAGGTGACACATGGTGTTCTCTACTCTACTCTATTTATACCATAGAAATAATTGGGTCTCATTTCATATTTACACAGACAGTGACACCTGGCAGCTTTTGCTTGCTTTAGAAACAACACTTAAGACCCACCACAGTCTTTGCTATATCAATGAAGCAAAATGAAAATAATTTGGATCTCGACACGTGGTGGCTTTCACTCTCTTTTGTTGGGATATGTGGCATCTTTTGTCACTCTTAGAAAATCAAAATTGAGACTTGTGATTGCCACTTGGTGTTTTTTGCCTAATCCTGATACTTAGCTTGTTAAAACCTTTCACTGAAAAGAGATGAAACGTGGGTGCCGATATGAAATATGAATGTCGACACTTGGCACGTTCTATTGAGTCACTATGAGATACATGGCACGTTCTGACCAACTCATAGAAAATATGAAAGGTGCCTCAAATGACAACACTTGGCAGCCTTCGCTTGATAAAGGTGCCTCAGATGATGACACTTGGCAGCTTTTGCTTGATTTTGACACTTCAACAAAAATGAATCAAAAGGAAAATTAGCGCTTGTGCTCTATTTCAAAACTTCACCATCTCAGACCAAAGTATGTTAAAACATAATTTTGCAGCACATGACTAAAACTCAGAATGAAATGTAGAGTATTTTTTTACTCTACAGTTATTGGTGACCCAAAGGACTTTTGAACCTGCTCAAAAAGAAACCACAGCTCTCGCTAGATCAAAATTTCAAAATTATAGCTTTAGCAATGTTGTTTTCTAGATAGACCACTCATCATCAGATAACCCCTACTTATTCTGCAATTCATTGAAGGATAAATCAAGGTTAATAATATCCTTGTGTGAAAAATTCTACAAAATTTTAACCATAGCCTTCAATTTGAATTCAAGCTGGGAAACAGGAATCAAGATGACTTCTACTTCAGGGACTGATGAGCCATCCCTTAGATCCTAGAAAACTATTTGATCATTCTATTTAGCCAACAGCAAAGGTTCAATTTCATCTACCATCAGCACGGTGTTGTCATCAGGAAATGGAGAAGGAAGACCTAATTGCACTAGATCTTCAATATGTTGTTTCATTTCATTGATTCCTTCATGACATCTAGAAGCTCTCTACAACTGATGGCTATGGAATTGCAATTGAGAACCTCATTTACTCACTTAGCAGTGACCATTCTATCATTGATTCTTGTTGCTGATAATGTTCCATTCATTGCATCATAAAGCTTCTGCAGTAGCATTTTAGAGTCTAAAACTCTCCCTGAAACTATAGCTAGAGTGTTTGTAAACTGATTTTTCCACCTTTTCACATAACTTCTATACATTTAGTAGAAAGGTGAGAGAAGGCCTGAGCTGAATAATCTCTGAAGAGATTCTCTTCCACATGGATTCATAGAGCTCCTTTACCAGACTTAACACTCTGACACTCTTTAGCCTATTGGCCAGCTCTAGTGTCAATTGTGTTGCTCTCTATTGCTCTGCTTGAAATTGGGCTTGTATAGCCACAATATTATTCTGTTCACTTATCAACTTTTATTGCACTTGGGTAACTTGCAATAGGTGTTCCTCACACTTTTCTTACAACACTGCTTTTTCGTGCCTAAGGGGCGTCACCGTATCCTTTACCTATGTGAGCCCTGCTTTTAAAGAATCATTTTAAGCCTGGAGTACCTGGTGAGTCTGAAGATAAATAGTATCTTGCAACTTTTTATTCATATTCTCTATCTCATTGTCTTTTATATTGATCTTTGTGGTCAAACTATTACAATTTGCCTTTTTCTTGGCTAAATCAGCCTCCATCTTCTGTAGCATCCTTGATGTCTTCAAGTAGTCTTCAATAACTACAAAAGTGGATTCAGTTAGCAGCTCAATTTTGTCTTATGGCCTGAAGAGGGACATGTCAATGGCCACTGCATTCATCGTGTAGTCCTCTAGCTATATCTACTCGATTGGATTTATTACATTTGGTGACAAATGAGTCACCGTCAATTACTGCTAAATGGGGTCAAATTGTGACCGCAGATGGGGTGTAGCCAATGCTTTATTTTTCTTGATCTTCTTTTTCTCTCTTTGGGCTTCCCTTGCCTTCCTAGCAGAATCCACTTGGGTCTGGAAGGTAGAAGGAGAGGCAACGTGCCCACCCACAAAAGGATGTCCCTGTGGTAAACCATATTGAATAGCCAATTGTTGGCTATGAGCAATTTGAGGGGGAAGTTTCTTGGGAACAGAGGAGGAGAAATGAGGTAATGTTAAAGCTTGAGGTGGCACAGATGGGGTGAAGTGAGAAATAAGAATGGCAGAAGTGGCAGGGGATGTCATCTAGCTAAATGAAATCATCATGCCAACAGGAGATGAAATAGACTGAGAAGGAGAAGGAGGAATAATACTTACCTGAGGAGTAATTACAGTACTCTGTAATTGGCATTACAGGGTGTCTGTCTCCTCTTTTGAATCAAATTGAAATTGCACCCTCTTTCACTTCTTGGGTGTCTCTTCTTCTAGATGCATTTCTTTTCCTATCAATGATGCTTGTAGAGAACTAGGAATATCTATAAATGATGCCAATGGGGAAGCTTGTGGTGGTGAAGGCACCACACTCTTCTGCATTTCTATGACACTAAGAGATTGGGGCCAAACTAATACAGTTACTGTAGCTGTAGTTTGCTCTAAGGCTTGTGACTCTTGGCTTGACCCGGCCCTAGCTTCCTTCTCTACACCTGGTATCAGCAAATTACTTGTCTCTGGGCTAGATACAGGGGAGAGATGGCACTCATCCCATAGTTCTTCCCATCTCTCATCTGTGTCTACATTTCCAAAAGAATGGGTTATTTGACAAATTTCTTGCCTATATTTCTAATAGGCCTCTATTTTCTCAACATCCCAATCTTTATTCTTTAATGTCCTTTTTAAGCCAGAAGTCATTCTGACTTTAGGATCATAATCCCTCTGTAACATAGAATGTTTCCCAGGGTCTATTTTTTGGAAGGGGCAAGTCTATTAACTCAACATAAAATCTAGGAGTGTCTTCCCTAGGATTTCTTATGTTCTCCTAAAAGGGGTGGCCTTCATGTGCAATTTTGGTTACAACCCTATTAGTCCTTATCCAGGAGGCTATGAAACCATTTGGGTCATAAACCCATTTGTCTTCTACTAAAAGGAAACCCAGAAAGGCTAGCTTTCTGAGCAAAAAAACTTCAGTGACTCTGGTTTCCAAAACCATGCTGGTTATCATCCATGGGAGGTCATAGATTTTTCTTTTCCTCTTCCCAGAGCCATAATCATTGTCTACTACTAACACCTACCTGGTGACCTTCAAGAATGCTAACCTAAGAGTTAAAATCTTAGGTAGCAACATTGGTTCCCCACAAAAACCATGGACTCTTAATATTGTATGGTGAGACCCAAAATAGAAATCACAAGGAATTGGGCAACTGGCCAAAAGGTTTGAAACACTTGGGAATAATCTGTTCATGACTGGTTCGGGGCTAAGATGACAAAAAGCAGGGGTAACAAATAATTCCCAGAATTCATATGGATCACTAGTGTTTGACAAAATATGTGTCCATGCAGACACAGGAATGGTTCTTTAGAGATCAAAATTGGAGTCATACATATCAAGATACATATGTTGGGAAAAGAGGTCAAAATTTTGAAACAGCATGAGGTGAAACAAATAAGAAGAGTACCTAAACACTCCTTTTGATTTGAAATAGGCCAATTGTTCCATCATTGAGAAAGCAATTTGTTTAAAAAAGTCAAGCCTATACTCCTGACTTTTGTCAATGGTCTTTAGCCTAAAGAGGATAGCCATTTGTTTTGCATAAATTACCATATCATCTTTCATGCCAAAGATGAAAGCCATCATAGATAGTGCATCTTGGCTAGCTTATGCGAATTGGCTCTTGCTACAGGGAGTGTGAGCACCATAGTGTCATCATCTCCCATTTGTAATTCAGATCTCAAGAACCTTGACTGAGGATTGATGTTTGCCCACATTCTTTGTATTTTAGCAATAGTGGAAAACATAGTTGTACTATCGTGATACAGGGCTAACATATTCTTGATAGCCTACAATGTAATTTACACCATGAATGGACCCCGTTGAATGGTGCATGAGGGTGCATGGAACAAATCTACACATAATTCAACCAAGTCAAGGCATGGATGCACAGCTGGGACAATGAATTGTGCCAGTTGTGAAGTCCATATCCTCTTGGCAAATGTTTCATATTTCCCTACTCTAGCCCTCTGTAGACACCTTTGATGTGCCCCTTCTCTAAGAGTTTTGCTACTAGCTCTCTAAAGAATTGGGTCCATGACGCAATCTGCATAATCTTTTATTTTCATTGGGTCACTTGCTTGACCAACTTCAAGAATTTTGGTCCTTGGCTAGGTCTTCAATGGTTGCATGGGAGCTGAATCATACGACTTACTTGCAAGAAAATTATCAAGAGATTCATATATCTCAGCTCCTTGTTGTGAAGATTGTGCCCCCTCCATCTCTATATCTTCTCTGAGATAACTTGTATGAACTTGTGAAAAATAGAAACACTTTTGCTGAAGCAAGTTTACTAGGCACAAAAAATGCAAGTAACAGAATATTTTCACATTGATGCAGGAATGTTTGAGAACTTGTCAACTTCAACTCTTGTTAAGAGGTATTTATTGACCTATCAAGTCTCAAAATGCCATTAAACTCGAATAACCATTAGCAAATCCTACTCAATCTTTATAGAATAGTGAGATAGACACATTATGCAAGTGGCAGTGCAAGGTACCTTGGGGATTTCTAAAGATTTGGGAAACATTCAATGTATAGGAGAATTTTGAAAATTTTGAAAATTCTGAGCTACCGACTACATGTTCAAAGAACACTTATTTAAAAGAAAATTGGGAAAACAAAAATGGGAAAACAAAGTAATACAGAAAGGGGAAACTACCTAACTATATTACATAGTATCTTTATCTCTCTCCTAAATCAAAAGAAGAAGTTCTAAAATCTCTTTCATGACAAGATAGCTTATATTGTCAGACAAGTGTTTGAATTTGATATAGCTCTGATGACTTGCTTTCTTTGTATGCCATGGTGTTTGGCCTGCATTTGGGTGAGTTTGAGTCAAACCTGCTTCCAACATATATAGACTCTTCTTGTTCTTGGAAGCTCATCAAATGCCGGATCTTGATATTGGTATGTCTTATCAAGAAATTAATGACTATTTGCTCATCAATAGAAGCCTGTTGACATATATCATTTATTGACATAACTCCTTCTGCTTCAAACTCAGGTTTTATTACATGATCATCCTCTTTAATGATTTTAAAATTACCAACCTCTTGAAAGGATAATTTTGAAAGAGTGCAATAATTTTTCATATATAATTGAGTCTCAATGCTATCTTTTTCCTCTACAATCAGCTCACAACTTCCCTGAAAAATAGCATAACCTGATCCAATGATTTCAAACAAATCGTTTAAATCATGATCAAGGAAATGTCCATGCTCTTCCTCATCATCTTGCAAAGTAAGAAGAAAGTCATAAATTATTTCTTCTTCATCATAGATTAAGGCATATGTTTGTGACTTCTCACTCAGAATGTTGAATTCATGTTGAGAGACCCGAGGATTGATAGAAGAGGTATCTTTTAACTTTTCTTCCTCTAGAACATTTGGGATTTTATGATCTTCATCAAGTATAATGTAAGTGCCCAGACCAATAGAATCATAATTTCCATATGGGTCACTTTGCATCATAGCTAATAAATGATCATTTTCTTCTTATTGATTATATCTAGTCCATTCACCTAGCTCCTCAACAAAAACCCTTTCTTCTTTATTCATCATAGCATGAGCTACCTCTAGCTTTGTAGTTAGTTCATTGGTGATATGATCCTTATATAATGGCTCAAATAATATCTTCATCTTTGAACCATATTTGGTTCTTAAGATGAGGTGAGACCAATCAAGGGACATATATCCTCCTATCTTGGCTATAAAGTCTCTTGATAAACATAAGCCAAAAATAGGAGGTATATCTATCACTACTACATCTTGATTTACAATTATATTTGGGACAAGCATATAATTGTAATTGGAGTTATTTAATTCTCCCTATTGTTTGTACTACCTTGCCATCTAATTGTATGACTCCTTTAGTGAGTGGTTCATACTTAATTTCTAAAGCATCAGCTATCTGCTTGGGCATTACTGTAATATTAGCCCCTGAATCAATCATTGCATTATGCAGCAGTTTCTTACCACTATCAAAGTTAAATAGAAGGGATCTGGTTTGGATTTGCTTACCTCTACTGCATTATTTACTAGGGTTGTCATCTACAGATGAACTGTGTCTTTGAGCTTTTCCTTTTTAGCAGGTCCTTCTTTGATAACAGTACCTTTGGGCATTGCTTGGCCTTATAGAGCTTCTTTTAGTAGTGTCTTATATTTAGGAATGGCCAATATATCCCATATTGATACTTGTGTTGGAGTCTTCTTTAATTGATCCACCACATTTATTGGTCCCAAAGTCTGAGTTCTTTAAAAATAAGATATCTTATTTTTTCTTGAATTTGTGCGAAAATCCCTTGATTCTGCACTGGCTGAGGCACTTATTGTCTAACAGTTGTGTTTCTTTGTCCTTGACATGGAGGATTCTCCATGACTTGATTATTTATAACCTCAGGTTGTTCCACCATCCTTCTCTTTGATCTAGTGTAATAATCAGATTGCACCACTGGTTTCTTGGAGGTAGATACTTCATTCAAGAAAATTGATTCTTCATCTTCAACCCATGAGAACAAAGCATGTTCTAGGGATATTTCTTCCTCTTGTTGCAAGGACATCCCTTGCATCTAAGCCATTAAGACTGAATTCTACATACCAGAAGACTGGTAGGCTTGATTGTCACTGCAACTTGCAAACTGACCATCCATTCTTCTTTGCTTTGCCACCTTTTGTTGTAGATTACCCATGGGACAATCTCTAGGTGTATGAGCATTATTTCAAGGAAAAAACTATTCATTAGTGTTATCCACATAGTTATTTTGCCTTGGAACAATCTCCCTATTTGAAATGGGAGGAATAGTCTATGAGGGTGTGGGGACTGTAACTAATTGGTTAGTAGGCTGATGGTTAGTTTGTCTTGGAAGACCCTGGTATTGGTTTGGCTGAGATGAAAATCTATTTCCTTGATAGCCCTAGTATTGGGGTTTAGGGAAAGTATTCTGTTGTCTTTTTATATTAATCAGCTCATTAGAAAATGTCCTCAAGATATTCTTGATATCATCAAGCTCAGATGACTGAGTGGGAACAATTTCTTTAACAAGTGGTTGAGGATATGTGTACATAGACATAGGTGGGGTTATAGATTTAGGGGCTTCTTGAGGTAATGGTAAGGAAATTTTTGGGAACATGGGCATGGGAGGCCTTGGGGGTAACTTTCCATCGTCTATTAAATTGTTCTCAGCTCTAACTGCATAGTCATAAGCCTCTAGCAAATTATGTCCTCCAAGTGACTAAATCATAATAGATATATCTGAATTCAAAGCCTTAAGATAAAACACTATGGCCATACCTAGTAATGGTCTAGCTGTAGCAGGGATTCTTTCCTAAGTCTTTTGAAATCTGGAATTGAAGTCAGTCATGGCTTCTTGTGGTGCCCTTTGAATGGTAATTAACTATTGTAACAAAGAAGACTTATCACCCTTCTCTTTAAATCTTTCAAAGAAAAGATCTCTGAGCTGATCCCATGTAGATATGGTATTTGGGGTCAAAGACCGATACCATTCTAGAGCTTTCCCTTTAAAATTAGCTGTTAATAATCTTATGGCCACATTTTGCTGCGTGACAACATGTATAGCACAGACATTTGATACATCCTGCAGATGTTCTTCAGGTGTTTTAAAGTCTTTCCCACTGAATTTGGGTAGAGCTTTTAGAGCATTCACTGGGATAGGGTCCCAAGTGGCTGGTGGTATTGGGAGAATCAATGGACTACCAGTGTTCCAACTTGCATAATTTCTTAGGGGTATAGGAGCTCCCATATTTGTTCTTGGTATTGGTATAAACTGGTTGACTCTTCTTCTTTGACTAGTTACCAAAGGTGGCAAAAGAATACATAGATTTATAACAAATTGTGATATGGTTACTGGTCCACAGCTATGACTCCTCGTAGCTCTCTGGTTCATATGATCTTGAAGGAAACTTCAAGATTGGTCCCACCGACTATGCCAAAAATTGTTGATGATTTAAAATTATGCTTGTTCTAACATCAACAATGGGAAGTTTCAAGATGTGGGACTTGTGACTTGAAACAACCTCCAAATTTTGAAGAAGTTGGTCTCTTTTTTATATCAAGTGTATACTGGGAAAAGGGATAAGAATTTTAACAAAAACACAAATGCAAGAAAGAAAATCTAACTATGGAGATGCGCCTGAATGTAATTTGACCTTAATCTTGAGCACAGTGAGACTATATGTAAGATTCATTTACATTTAAGAGCAAACAAGTGCATGATCAATGTAAAAGATGGAAATAATAAAAATAGAGGCTCACAGCATAGACTGTTTTTGCAGTGATACAAAAAATGTCAACAAAGGCACAGGGTTTAATCTTCTTATTTGAATTCTCCAGTCACATAAGAGGCATAGAAACACGCATAATTATATAAACCTTCCAACTCAAGAAAATGAAACAAAGGCAAATGACATTACTAATCATAGCTCTAGAAAGTCTAAAACTCTTGACAACACAGCCTAGACTACTTTTGCAATGACACAGAAAGTATCAACAAAGGCACAGGATTCAATCTTCTCATTAATTCTCTAGTCACATAAGAGGCACAGAAACACGCACAATTACATAAACCTTCCAACTTAAGAAGATAGAACAAAGGCAAATAATATTCCTAGTCATAGCTCTAGAAAGTCTAAACTCTTAACAATAAGTCTCTCAAAAAATTCTCTCTGGTATCCTCCTCCTCTTTTTGGTGATCTCTGTACCCTTATTTATAGCCTTGGATTCACTTTGAATTGTCTGCTTATTCCCAATCTAATGGCCCAACTAAAATCTAACAGAACTGGAAGTGTCTAACAAAAGATATTTCATAGATTTTGAAACATTCTATCTTCCAGCAGTTCATTGGCTGAAAATAGATCGCAGGACACTCCCTTCTATTCCACGAAAGAGGACACTTAGCCAATTGCTTGAAAACCTTTTTATTACTTTAGGAGACACCAAATGATGACACTTGGCATGTTCCACAGCACCTATTGAAGACATGCGGCACTTTCCACATAATTTATACTTATTTTGTGTCTTTCCTTATGAGTGTTCCACCTTTGACACCTATCGCAATCTGCTTCTTCGAAACCTTACAACTTAACAAAAATAAGACCCACAGCATTTCTTACCCAAGTAACTTTAAAAGGGGAAAAGGGACAAGTAGCAATCTCCACTGCTTCATTAAAGGACACATGGCAATCTCTATTTTACTTATATGGGGTTACGTGGTGGTCTCCACTTCTTTTAGCTACCCTTTTAGAAACCTACAGAAGGTGACACATGGCAGTCTCCACTCTACTCTATTTATACCATAGAAACAATCAGGTCTCATTTCATATTTACACGGACAGTGACACCTGGCGGCTTTCACTTGCTTCAAAAACAACACTTAAGACCCACCACAGTCTTTGTTATATCAGTGAAGAAAAATGAAAAAAATTCATATCTTGACACATGGTGGCTTTCGCTCTCTTCTGCCAAGATACGTGGCATCTTCCATCACTTTTAGAAAAGCAAAATTGAGACCTTCCACGATTTCCACTTGGTGCTTTCCACCTGATCCTGATACTTAGCTTGTTAAAAAATTTCACTGAAAAGAGATGAAACGCAGGTGTTGATATGAAATGTGGATGTTGACACTTGGCACATTTCGCTAAGTCGTTATGAGATACATGGCACGTTCTGACCAACTCATAAAATATATGAAAGGTGCCTTGGATGATGACACTTGGCAACTTCCACTTGATAAAGGTGCCTCAGACGATGACACTTGGTAGCTTTCACTTGATTTTGACACTTCAACAAAAATGAATCAAAAGGAAAATTAGTGCTTGCGCTCTGTTTCAAAACTTTGCCATCACAGACCAAAGTATGAGAGAACATAATTTTGCAGCACGTGACTAAAACTCAGAATGAAACGTAGAGTATTTTTTTTACTCTACAAGTAATTAAGAAACATACAAGAGCATTCAAAATCAAATAAAAAGACAAAGGTCCAAGGATACCAAAAACAAGGGGCATATTCAAATGCCACACAATAAATGGACATGACTTAGTCAAATTTCCACAAATTAAGAACTAACATATTTAATTGTCAACAGACAATAAATAATGACATATTCAAATATTAAAGTTAAAAACAAAGTCACAGGGGTCACAAATAATGGATCATATCTAAATGCTCAAATAATCAAGACAATATCAAGGCAAGACACTCAAGGAAGCACATAAATGAAATCATAAACAACCAACATAAAAATATCATACTAATCCCTAGATATGTATGTTAACAAAAAACATTAAGTACATAGCATATCAAATACGCTACAAAAGATATAATCATCGATAAAGGTATGTGTAAGTACATATATGATCTCAAACATGATAATGTAAAGTGACCATAGCACAATATAACCTGCATATATCATGGTCATAGAGGTGGATGCCCCAACATCCTAGTGATGTGAGTAGAGGGAAAACCCAACATCCAAAACTTCATATATCATGTATCTGTGTATTCCTAAATCATACTCAAACTATGTGTGAAACACGTGTATATAGGAAATATAAATATTCCATCTACCAACATGGAACCAACAACATGTATGCCAAGAAACTAATAGGATATGTAAATGTTAAACATATTTTTAGATTTTTAAAGGTTCTTTAATTTTTGAGTATTTTAAGAATATCTAAAGCAAGATATTTATGCAAGTGCATGATCTTCATTGGACTTTTGAGAAGTTTTTCTTCAAGTGTGTTAGGCACCTTTTCCTAATTTTTATATAATGGTAAATGGTCCCAATAAATTTAGTTTGAACTTTTTCTTATTGTATTTTTTTGTGTTGGTGTTCTTTTAATTTTATTTTAATACCAATTCACCCACATCAAAGTCATGGGGCCAAACCTTTTTGTTATATGAGCACTTAACATGATCTTGATAAACTCATAAATGTTCAGCAACTTTTTTTGCATTCTTCACTCAATTATTCTTATTGATTCAATCTAATTTCATGGTATTCATTATCTTTTATAATATCTTTGAGAGAGACATGGAGAGAAGGTATCTCAAGTTCAATCAATAACATTGCCTTTGTACCATAAACCAAATAATAAAGTGTAGCCTAAGTAGGTGTGCGGGCATTAGTATAGTATGCCCATAAAGCTTACACCATCTATTGGTGGTAATCTAAACTGTATCATTTAACTTTTTTGCCAAGTATTTTGACAATGGTTTTATTTGTTACCTCTACCTAGCCATTACCTTATGGATATTAAGGTGTAGAAAAAGTATATTTTATTTTGTATTTACTATAAAAGTGTTTGACCATATTATTTTTGAATGATGATCCATTATCAAAAATAATAGCTGAAGATATGCCAAAATGGGAAATAATATTGGTCACAAAAAACCTACATATGTCAACCCTTGTATTAAATTCAAGTGGGATTGCCTCCACCCATTTTGTAGAATATTCTATAGTTGTGATTATAAACTTGTGTCCACTAGTGGACACTATATTTATCTTTCCAATCAAATCAAATCCCCATAAAGAGAAAGGTCAACATGACACAATTGGCCGTAAATCATGATATAGTGCATGATTCAATTTTTTATATTTTTGGCATTGTAAACATAGTCTGACATGCTTAATACATTCTTGTTCCATGGGAGGTCAATAATAGCCTTGTCATAATAGTTTTTGAGATATGGTCTTACCACTAAAATGTCTATCGAATTCACTTCATGCATCTATAATAATGTGGTATGTGTCCCATTTGTGCTTAAAACATTGAAGGAGTTGTCCATCAAAACCTCATTTGAATAAATCATTTCTAGAATAATATAACAAAGTGATTCACATTATAATTTATTTTATCATTTTGTATAAAGTGGTTTGGTATATAAGCTTGGTAAAATAAATTATAAATATCATTGTACCATTTTATGTTCGTATAACTATGAGTAATAGCAAGAATGGTTAAAGCATCCATTTTATTAGAAGAAATGGAAGGCTCTCATAACTAGAATATGGTAAAGTCTATATGATCATCATCGATATCAAAGGTTATCAAGGATGTCACACTATCCATTCTATTTACATATTAGTTATCTTTATAAGGGATACTATTAAAATAAAATGTTTCAAATGTTATTTTTAGTCTATCCACCATTTATTTATATGGTATAATATATTCTTTTTTAGTTTGGTAATGATTGGTAACTTGATTAATGATCAACTGAGAATCACTAAATACTTAAATGTCCTTAATATGAATCTTTTATGCTATTGACAACCCAATTATCAAATCTTCATATTTTTTTATATTATTGGTGTAAGAAAAGGCTAATTTGTAAGAGAAAGGCATGTAGTTACCCTTAGGGATACAAAATATAATACCAACACCCACTCCTGCTCTACATCTATATCCATCAAAAAATGTCCATGGATTTAAAGATATATTTTATGCCTTCATTTCATCATTAAAAGCATTGGTAATTGGAAAAGAATCAAGTAGTGAAGCGATGACCAATTGGTCAGCTACAACTTGACCTTTTATTAACTTTTGAGACACAAATTTATGATCAAACTCGGTAAGTTACATCACCCATTTTTCAATATGGTCAATGAGGTATGTTTTGTTCATAAGGAACCTTGATGTATCTTTTCTAATTATCACATAGGCCTCATTATTGATAAAATAATGCCATAGTTATTGTGTATCATAAACAAAGTCTAAACTTAATTTTTCTATTGACATATATTTGCCTCCATAATCAACCAATTGGTAACTGATGTAATATATTTTCTTTATGATTATTATCATATTATGCTAATAGGGCTCCTAGAGCCTCCTGAGTGGCCGACATATAGAGAAGTAATTGCCTATCTGGAATAGGAGGTATGAGTACTGGTGGGTTTGTTAAATATTCTTTGATTTTATCAAAGCTTTGTTGAAAAATGTTGTCCCATACAAATTTGGTGTTCCTTTTTAATGAAGGAATTGTTTTATGAGCCAACTAAGTAATGAAACATTGGACAACCTAAATTCTACCTTGTAAACATTGTAGTTGCTTTAAATTAGTTTGTGGTGGCATCTCAACAATAGATTTTACCTTTTTTGGATCAACCTTGATACTTCACTAAGAAATAATGTACTCAAGGAGATTTCTGGAAGATAATCTAAAAACACATTTTTGGGATTTTAAATGAAAGTTAAACTTGTGTAAGTATTCAAATATATGTCATAACTCATGAGCATGGTCTTATCGATGCTTGGATTTGGTGAGTAAATCATCAACATAGTCCTCAATATTTTGTGATTAAAATCAAAAAAGATATGAGCCATGGACCTTTGATATGTTGCTCTGGCATTTTTAAGTCCAAAAGGCATGATCATATAACAAAATGTGCCCCGTAGAGTGGTAAATCTATCTTCTCTTGATTTGTTGGGTTAATTTTAATTTGGTTATATCCTAGAAACCCATCCATAAATTAAAATGTCTTATATCCAGTTGTAGAATCAATAGTCATGTCAACATTAGATAATGAAAATTCATTTTTTGGACAAGCCTTGTTTAAATCATGATAATTAGTGCAACATCAAATTTTGTTGTTAGGATTAGTAAAAGGTACAATTTTAGATACCCATTCAAAATGTTCAATGGATCATATGAATATAGCATCTAATATCTTTTGAATATCTTTTTTGACTAGCAATGCCACTTTAGAATGCATTTTATGAATCTTCTTCTTAACAGGCTTTACATTGAGATATAATAATATATTATGTATCACCATTGATGGGTCAATCCCAGGCATATCTGAATAAGCCCAAGAAAATAGTTATGGGTAATCATGTAGGACTTGTTGATAGGCTCTACCTGCATCATCATGCATCATTATTGTAATAAATACTAGTTGAGGATCTTTTCTATTATATAATTAAATTATATTATTTATTCATTTAACAATGTAGACTGATATGAAATAAATTGTGTTTTTGTAATAGTATTATTCTAATCATGTTGGACATTGGTGTCATTGCTCTCACCAAAATAAGCATGAGCAAAGGTGGCATGAGGAAACATATTCTTATGATAAAAGTAAGGGAGATCCTCATATTCCCCCAAGTACTCTAATAACGGCTCATCGTTTGAAAATTCATCAAATGTCAAAGTTTTTTTTGGATTGGTCTTATCGATCAAATGAGGGTGAACCATAGACAGATATGTTGTGAAAGTATGCATACATTTATTTTGGCCTTCTATAAATAAGGCATGGTGTGAGTAGATTACTTATGAGTTATATATTTATTTGAAAATCACAAACCTTACTGATTTGTGTTATTTTTAGGAGATATGGGTTTAGATATATGCTACTCATGTTGTCTCAACCCTTATCTATTGTATCCATATTTAATCAAATATAGAGAACCAAAATTAGGGTTATAGGATTGCTTGTTTGTTAGATATGGCACAATGTTTGAAGGGGTTAGTATCTGTTAGACATGTGTAAATAAATCCATGATGGATAAATTTTAAGCATGTGTGTAGAGTAGATGGAACAACATACATTTCATGTATCCAAGGTCATCCCAAAATTATATTATAGTTTAGATCACTTAGCATAACATGGCACAAAGTAGGTAGTGTACGGGGTCCCACAGTAATGTTCAATGTTATTTTCCCCAATACTTATCATGTAATATTATCAAATCCTTTGATGTTCATATTGGAAGGTTCCAAAACATTAGGTCCAATTCCAAGCAAGGAGATAAAGGATATGTTTCAAATGTTGAGCCCTTAACCATTATCTACAAAAAATCTTTCTACAATTTTATTGCACACACAAACCTAAATGTGGAATGGTAAACAATAATGTATGATGTCTTGAGGTGGTACATCCTCTTTTTCAAAGGATATATTATGTTTAGTCCATCTGATATGATTTAACATAGAAGCCACATATGGAGGATCCATAATACTTGGTAAAAAGGTCATGTATAAAGCATCCAAAAGAGCATCCTTGTAATGAGAAGAGTGGTGTAATAAGTCCAAGAGTGAAATTTTTTATATAATATAATTGGAAGAGTTTATATCATGGTGTTAATAGCAAGAATATATCCTACACTCCCTTTGGCATTTTGTAGGAACATGTAGGAGCTCATTGTAAACATTATAGCAATAGGGGTATGCAAGACTACATATCATTTGTAGTAATCAGACTTGGAACCCCTTATAGATTGAATTGATTTAAGCTTGCATGAAACATAAAAATTAACTATTATGAATTACTACAATACAAAGTAACTAACATATATATCCATAATAAACATGCCTTTTTGAAAAAAATAAAAATCATTCTTTTTTTAAATTTTAAAAGCCATTTTTTTAATTAGAAATCAAAAAATCATAAACATAAAACATTAAATCAAAGCCTAGGGTTTTATAGATGAAAGGTTAGGTTCACCAAAAGTTTAACCCTGAAATGTAGACATGGGGAATCTAGGGTTAAATGGGTAGACATATCCTAAGGTACAAAGATGGTAGATTATCTCTAAAGTAGGCCAATTATTTTATGAAACTCAAATAGAACATACACTAAATGTATTATGTTGAGATGATAAAAGATATAAATTAAATCTATGATAAATATTTAAATAATAATGAAAACAAGATACTTAGCTATTTCTAATGTTAATATAGATCTAGATCTAGAATATGTAGAAAGTAGACTAGATCTGGACTTTGAATCAGTCACCTAATTTTATAAACATACCTTTGTAATTGCATACACTTGTGCCAACATGGGATAGTTGCATTAACACTATTGTCTTACTTGGATGTAGGTTTTCAATATGAAATACATATTGAAATTAGATGCAGCCAACTAGATGCTTTTAGGTTCTATGTCACCTTCACTCTAGTGCATTCAAATATCGGTCATGGAATGTCACTACTTATCAAATAGTAAAACCCTAGTTCTTCATCTTCATAGTGTCTATGGGAAAAATGGGTTAGTGTGCACATGGTATCAAGTTACCCCAAAGACACCTTTATCAATGGGCATTGCCTACATAGCCAATACTCTAAAGAGGGCCTCATACTTATGTAGTTTTCCCCTATGTGTTGGTTTATGTGTGAATCATGAAAAGTGTGATAATAAGCAAGTACAATAATGGACCTAGCTTATAACTTTAAAAATATAACTCTCAGGTTACTCATTTAGTACTTAAGGCATGTAGTTGTGTTGTCCCTATGACTAATCTAGAAATAGGAAAAAATAGGGAAGCTTTTCTCACTTCAGTGTTTGATAGAATGCTTTTGGTAAGTTACCTTATGAGTTTATCAATCTATCCTAGGTGAGGAATGAATGAGGGTTGATCTTGTATTTATACCAATTTCTTTAAAGAATATATTACATTAAATCACTTAGGTTAACCTTTAGCATACATTTCATTTGTAAACTAGATGACTTTAGGGAACTAGACACTTATTTCAGGATAGGGCACGTGCATCGACATCTGTATTTTACTAAGACGTAAGTGTCTAGGTAGTTAGAAAATATGTGTAGGTATAAAGCTTCTAGAAATGGAAGATACGGAAGATTATAACATTCTAGGAAAGATAGAAGGTCTGAGTCATCAGAATAACATTGATTAGGTAAGAGATAAGAAATGAGGCATAAAGGAATAGTACATATGAGCATTTTGGTAGTAGGAATGGTATAGAAGCTAAAGGTACATCCATGATATGTATTTTTCAAGTGTACAAGATTGAGGTGATATATAATTCAGAAATAGTGTCTACACATTGCTTTCCCTCCTTCCTATTCTAATATGTTTTTGCACCTTGTTAAGGATTATTCAAATCCCTCTTATTGCCTCTATTTTCAAAACTTTACTTCTTAACACCTCTTTTAAAATATTTTTTAATATTCAAACAGTGGCAAAATTTTCAAAAAATTACATATATTTTAAAAATTAAAAAAAATCAAAATTTCAAAATCAAGACCTAAAGTTGTTTAACCCTTTTAAGGATTGGAGTGTTAGAGTTAAAGGGTAAAAAATCCTAATCAAATGTAATGAATAAAATTATTCTAGAGTAGGCTAATTAAATAAATTTAGACAACACCATATATTAAATCTAGAAAATTACCAAATATAGAAAGTATAATACCAATTGATATTCTAATAATTGCAACACAAAGAAGGGATAATACTTAGTTTATTTACAAATGTATAGGTGGATCTGAGTTATGTAGAGGTGCAAGCAAAAAATTTGATTCTTAGGATCCAATCATCAAATTATGTAAATATTATTTCTTTAGATTTGGACACTTGCATTGACCTGTGGACACTTATAGTGATGTTTTTATCTGAATCTCAATGCAACTTTCCTATACGCAATATTTATTATATCATGCAATAATTTCCTATGCTTATTAGGGTTTTTTGTCACCTTTATTTTTATGTGTCTGGATCACATGTATAGGATTTGTATGGTTTTATATAGCTTAAATTTTAGTTATTCACCTTAGGTTAGGTCACCTTGCCAAAAATGAATTAGTGGTTCATAAAGATAAGCTAACCTCAAGGACCTCTATGTCAATGAGGATTACCTACATAGCCAATAATCCAAGCAGAGCCTCATACATGTATTTTTCCCTTAAGTTTGGGTTTATGTGTACACAAGGGTGAAATGTGTTATATGCAATGGCATGCAATGATCTAGCTTGTAACTTGAAAAATATCATTCATGGGTTTTCCTTTGAATGCTTTAAACCTATAATATGATTGCTCCTATGACTGATATAAAAATAAGAGGAATAGGATAATATAACTCAGTTGTATAATTTATTGAATGACCCTGAATATGTGTTTGCTTAGTAGTTATTAAATGTGTGCTTGATAATGATGAATGGTCTTTATTTTGTATTTATATTGTGCCTTTTGAAAATATCTCATGGAAGGGTTAGATAATACAAATAGGCTGACCCATATATTTTGAAAGATTTATAATTTAGATGACTTTTGAGGTATAAACACTTGATAAGGAAATTAGATGCTAGTGTCAATGCTAGTGTCTGATATGATAGAAAATGGTTGAAGGTATATATTTGATTATGAAGGATATATATCATATTTGAATTTTTTTTTAGTGTACTAGTGATTTGGGTCATCATATTGATAGGATCAAACTATAATATAAGTAGTTAGGAACAATGAGATGGAAAATGTGAACCTTTCAGTAGCTAGAAGGTATAAGACTAAAGGGTAGAGCCCTTATTGGCATTTTTCAAGTGTACAAGATTGAGATGTTATATATAATTATATTTTAGTATCTACATTTTCCTCCCAAATATAGTAATGCATAAGGATGAAATTACTAGGTTAAAGGAAATAAATGCATACTTGGGTGTGTATAATACACATTGTCATTGTTTGAGCTATGATGAAATTTATTGTCAGTATATGACCTATAACTAAGAACATATTATAGTATAAATTAGTGAATGTAATCTCAAATTTAATAATTGAAATTTTTGAAATTTAAAAATATCAAGGAAGGAGTACACATGTGTGTTTATGCAACCACATTTCCCCTTGGTACTTTATTTTGGCTTCCTTATTAAGCATTAGAATTGAAACATATTTAGATCTAAACCTTAGAGATTTTAAGAATAAAATTTGAAGGTCAATTCTTCCCCCAATCTAGTGCAAGGGTGAGTTGTGACATGGCCATTAATATCATAGAATCTCAATCACACAACTCAAGTGGAAATCCAATAAAGCCAAGTTAAGTGGTATAAATAACTCAACCTAGAAGAGGGAGGTAGTGCTAAAGCCATTAAGAGCATAGAATCTCAATCGTACTACTCAAAGGAGCTAACTTCTATAGACAAAAAAGGCTCAAAATGGTGCTTCTTGATAAAAATGGTGTTTCTTGGTAAAATGTTTTGACTATGTATTTACATTTTTCCACGCACTTGCATGGAATATGCACCTCTAATGTGTCTCAAGATGAATTATTCATAAACATGTAACCTCTTCTCTATAAATGTTTATAGTATATGTCAAATTTTTGAAAAAATTTATCTTTAATCTGTAAAACTAATGCTTATTAGAACCCCACTGGGTTTAACCCAAAATATATGTATATATATTAATCTAAACTGAATTATTCTCAAATAAGATAAGATATTTGATCTTTAGCTAAATGCATATTATTTTAATACATGGTTATGATTCATTTAGATAATTATCAAATTAACATCAATAAGTATTACATAATCAATCAATCACAAATTTTATATCTACTGAATATTATCTCATCCAACTACTAAAATTTTACCTATTAAATCATACAATAAGAGTGGCCAACAGCCAGTTATTTTAAATGTAATCATAGTACAATATTAAAAAGTTTTTACATCAAAGTGAATATAGATCTATACATTATTCCATGGAACAAAGAAGTATCCACAAACTCACCAATATATAAAATGTAATCATGAGTAAAAATCTCTAATGGTTCACAGCTGGAGGATAGGGAGAGCATCATCATAGTGCTTTTCCACACCAATTATGGACCATAGATTTCCCACACAATCACCCAACTAGAGAATGGTCCTCCCTTTACAGATGAATAAATGATAACGATGTAAGTATCAAAAAGTCAACTAGAACCTATGTATTATAAGATATTCATCGCATGCATCATATCATAAAGAATTTTGTTCTAACATGATATTGTGCATATATGCATATTAATCAAATAGGTTAAATGGTAACATTTAACTATAAACATTACTTTGGACAAAATTTTCATATAATTTAAATATCACATAGATCTATCATATTTACACACACACTCAATCAGATTTCATTTATTCTTTGTATTAATGACTCTAAGTAAATGTATGAGATCCTACTCACATAATTATTTCCTTGCTGTCATTAATAACAGAATTACTAAAAAGTCATATACAAGATTCCACAGTTTTTCATACAAATTTAAATAATAATACCATAGTATTTAAATACAAATCAAGCAACATGGAATAATCATGTGCTATATAATAAAAACATAAAACATGTTGTTATAATTCCTAAGTTTCAATACAGCCTAATATTTATTGCTAATAAGGCAATATTATAAGCAAATTAGTTACCAAATAATATTTATGGTAGTTAAGTATTTACCAATTTATATAAAATCACCCTTTCCATATATATTATAATGAAAGTAAACATACTTTAAAATTTTCACATTCAATTCCAAGCTATTAAACAAATACTATAACCACAATGTTTATTTGATCTAAACAACAATTAATTATTTTCCAATCAGTTAATAACTTATTCAAACATATTATAAATAAATGAAATACATCATGGTTTTCATATGAATACATTTTTTCACTGTATACAAACATCTATGTACAAACTAAATTATCCACATATACATATATACTTTGTATGTCCACTTATATGTATGTATGTATGTATGTATCAATTTTTAAAACTCTTAGCCACTTAGTTTCTAATGGCTTCGTATATATATAAATGGCCATATATATATATATATATATATATATATATATATATATATATATATATATATATAAATGGCCATATATATATATATATATATATATATATGCATTGATGCACATATTTCTTAAGTTGTGTGTGTGTGTGTGTGTGTGTGTGTGTGTGTGTGTGTGTGTGTGTGTGTGTGTGTGTGTGTGTGTGTGTGTGTGTGTGTGATTTATAATTGAATTAATATTTTTCTTAAAATGGGAGCTTAGGATAAAATATTTAACTTAGAATATATATATATATATATATATATATTCTAAGTTAAATATTTTATCCTAAGCTCCCATTTTAAGAAAAATATTAATTCAATTATAAATCAAAAATTATAATTCACATGAGAACCACACAACACCTAATGTCCCAATAAAATGCATTAAGACATAAAACTCTAAATGTGAATAATTTGTTGTGTACCATATGGTACATCAACTTATTGGAAACTATTCAACACAAATTTGACCCCTATATAAAACATTTATGTCCCTAGTATAATTCAACTTCAAATTTTTTATTAATTTTTAAGCTCAATCATTATTCATACATCTAACACATTCAGTTAAATAACTCTCAATCATTCATATAATAATATCACATACAATTGTTTAATGTTATGAGATAGTTCAATTCATAACTTATGTCCTTGTCCACATACTGTTGTGTATATATGTTCAAGACAAATGGAAAACCTATAGTAATAGTATATATTACTTAGCTAAGTTGTTATCTATTGCTTAATATAAAATAGACATAACCAATCTCTCAACATATAATAACAATTTCATTATAAAACCTTAACATAAATTAATAAACTTGGTTATCTAAAGCATACCAAACCCATTGTTTAATAACATAATAGTCACAAGCTAAAAATAATAACCCAGTTCTTCCCAATTAATACTCTCACAATAGTTTATCATAAAATAATAAACCCAGTTGTATCTCTTTTAACACTTATATGGACTAAATGACCAAAACTGAGAGACCATATAACTATGCAACACTCACAATTATCCTTTACAAAATAACCTTATCCCTATTATATATAATCAACTAAATTACAAGTCTTCTATAAATTCTATATAAACTTGAAAACCCCTATTCATTTAAATTACCCTAACTTAGTAGTAACTATTTACCCTCAATCATTCCATTTAAGCTAATACACATAGCTATTTTGATATAAAAATGGAATAAACATCACAACCATATAAACAATCATTAAAATTCCATTTTCATTCCAAATAACCTAATAAACCATATAACCATAAAAATGTCTCTAAGGCATTAATTATTTACTAATACGCAGCTATATATCAAACAAAATAACACACAATCATGTCATCATTTGAATGAAATATGCAACACATCCATGAAACAATATCCACAAAAGAAACTCATCTTCACCAGTTACCGTAACCACCCACATTTATGTTATACTTGTGTTGAATAATTTATTTGATTATGAAGGAAGATTCCTCCTCCCATAGGGTTAAATCCTTGATTTTTCATAAGGACTTTACATTCTAAAATGACTATTTTAAAAACCCTATAATCATTCAACAAATAATTGTATAACATTAACATAGATTTTTAGGGTAAATTAAAAGAACAACCCTACATCTTGAATGCCTCTAATGAAGTTTTTCTTCCTTGAATGAAAAAAATATGTTGGGTTATTTACATTAATTCTAGCTCCAACACTGAAGTCTAGCCTAATGAACTAACGCACTAGCCCTTTCACACAAGATTTAGGTCTTGCACGCTCACCCAAAGAACACAATAAATAACCAATTACCATAGGTTTTATTGCACATTTTAGATAACTTGTTCATATTTTTCTCTTTATATGAATTAAACAAGGATTATATAAAATCATAAACATACTACCTTGATCATATGAGTTCTAGGTTCAATTAATATCATCATGTAGATCATAATCATCTTTTATTAGTATTAAGTGCCTATAAAAGAAAAGAAGATAAAGTATCTCTCACATAAAAGTCAACACTTAATTCATACCAACACTCATAATAACACAAATTCATACAACCTATTATGTCATATATTAAGCCTAGAGTAAAGATCCATCACAATATCAGTCCAAAATTCATTCATCCCTTCCCTCCTTACAATGCTTTATAACAGTAATATTTATACTTGTTTTGCCCTGACCAAGTGTTACAATCATTAATGGCATGAATAATTGGCCAACAAACTCTCAATAGACTAAGAATCATGGTGTTTAATAATCAGTTCTTCCTAATGATCTAGGCCTTTACACCCCCTATATTCTCACTCTATGTTATATCTTTGTTGTCATGCGTTCCTCTCCTTATGGGTTGGTACCAAACTTTCTAATAATAAGGTCAAATTGACCTATATGAATTGTTCTTCTAACTGCTCTCATTTCTTATGTGCTTCCCTAGTCTTTCACTTTTATTTTGAGTCCTACATCTTTGAGTTCCTCGTGACTCATTCTCTTTTGACTAGGTCCTCTCATGTTGGTTCCTTTGCACCATTGTCCTCTTGTGCCTCGTAGATTCCATGCCATGGTACTTTTGTGCATATCAGATACATACCATGGTTTTTTTGTACCATGGTTCTCCCACACCATGGTCCTCCTGCACCATGGTCCTTTTGCATCATGTTGGTTCTACACCAAAATGGGACAACACTTAGTCAAATTTTGGGGCTAACATGACCCCACACTATGCTCTTAATTTATCCTAGACTAAGCCATGCTAGAATCCTCCAAAAACTTGGGCCCTAACTGCTTGAGTTCCTTCTTTAGATTGTCCCAATGGGACAATACCTCAAGAACCTTAAAATTTATTCCTTCTATGGCCTTCTTCAATTATTTTATCTCCTCATATTGTCTAGGGGTCTCATTGGCCTTCTTAACCTATTCATCCAGGGATGCAATTGCATCCTTCTAGACATCTTTGAGTGTAGAGACCTCCTTGTCAACCTATCCTTGAAGGGATATAAAATTTGCACTCATTTATTGATGGTGTTTATTTATGGTGTCTTCCATCATCTCTACATCTTAAAAGGCTTTTTGCACACTTTGTGTGGTTTTTTATTAAAAGCGCAGCATCAACCAACTGCTACTTCTAGGATTCTTTAGCTTAGAGTCAAGCCTTCAAGACTTTATTAGGGAATACTATCCATGAAAAAATTCCATCCAAAATGGGGATAACCTCCCCAACTCTTTATATAATGTGTTTGTAAACATCGATGGTTATCGTAAACTACTTAGCCAACTCTAACCCCTCATCTTGCAATATGATTTGCTCTTTACATCATTTGAGTAGCAATTCCACCAAGGTCTCCAACTTTCCTATGGCATCCCATTAAGAGCTATGCCATCTGCTAGTGTTAGGTCTTCATTCAAAATTATTTTACAAAGGTTTAAAACCCTTACTTTTACCTTTGTGGCCTCTTAGAGTTGTTATTTCATTGTGGCCATTTCTTCAATGAATGTTTTTTTCTCTATAAATTATTTATTATACATGCCTATAATTCTAGCATGTTTGCTTTCAACCATGTGCACATCAGAATCCAACAAAATATTTTGGTATGTAATTTCCATGCCTAACTTCAAAAATGTGATGCTTGCTAAAAGAGGGGAGATCTTTTGTGGATCTACCCATAGTGGTTTTGGCAGTGCTGGAACATTTGGGCCTAAGGAAAGGCTATCTTGTGGGAGTTCAAACTCACACTCCTCATTGTACATATCAAGCAGGAAGGACACTTGCTTCCTTATTTTTATATTTGCCTCCTTGGGGATGAAGTGTGGCCAAAGATAGAGTATCTTTTCTTGAACACTAAACTGATAACATTCAAGTGTATTTCCCATTACACCTTTAGCATGCTCTTCTGAGGTCTCAGTCAGTCCCTTCCCCTTACTAGGGTCATGCTCAATCTCACCCTCCTCATTGCCACCAGTGTCAATCTTGATTTCTTCTTCAACATGCCCCTCCTCATCATATTATGTTTTAACATCAAGCAAGGAGTCATCAATGGTAACTTTCTCCTCCTACACTAGGGAGGAAGTTTTCTCAAAATCTAAACCTGAGCTATGGACCTACATCATAATAAATTCCTATTGGGGTTCTTTCATTTAGGGTTATTATTGGGAAACTCTTGAAGTATTATCACTTGGGGGAGATGGTGGTAGAGGTAGAGAAGGTGGAGGTGGAGATGGTGGAGGTGGAGAAGGTGGCATAGAAAGGGGAGGAGTGGGTTAAGAGATGAAGGGTGAAGAATCAAAGAGTACAGAGGTATAGAGCATGAAGGGGATGGAGAAGTGTGAGGAGGAAATGGGGAAGAATACTGGAGATAGTGAAGGGTGAGGTGGAGGTGGCATAGAGGTATAGGATTGCATGGTTCTAGAGGGCTGAACCTCTATAATATTTTGTCATTTCTAGGGGATCTAGTTCCCACTTATGCTAGCACGCATATCTAGCTACTTCTTCTTCTTCACAGGTGGCATTGAAGGAAGTTTCTCTTTAGGGTTTCCACCCTGTGAGTTCTTTAGAGGGTGCAACGTCTATAATAGTTTATAAATTTACTCCCCAACTAATGTTTTCTTGGCCTATATATCAATCAGGTATATCTCCATCTTATCCACATATGCCTTCTTGCCTAGATAAGCATATAACTTATGAAGGGTGTAAATCTTTGAGTCTATCTTTTCAACCTACAAGATGATAGGTTGCATGTCATATATAAGATTGATAGAGTTTATGAAGTACCATGTTAACAAGGCATACAATAACTTAATCCATGTTGAGATCTCTCTATATGGGTTCATTTCAATACATGTGAGAGAGAAGTGTTGCTTTACAAAAAACTATGCTTATTCTACAGCGAAAGGGGGCAAGTCCTTGTGAATGCACCACTCATCCCTAAACATTGCCTTTATCCCATCAAACCAGTACCTCATCTTGATCTTATATGATGGGGTGATATGACCAGGGCATGTGAATGCTTTGTATCATTCAGTGGGGGACTTGTGTGTGGGAGGGTACACTCACTTTAGTGCTCTAGAGCTATATTTCAACACCCTAATTTTGTTAAAAACTATTAAGAAGAGGAATACCCCCCATAGAAATTTGTACTTTAGCCCCTAATAGGATCTTTCTACATCTTCAACAATCTTTTGGGTGAAGTACATAGCCTAGTTATACTTCATCCCTTATGAGACTTGATGATAAATGCAAAGGTGCACCATGTCAACCTCTTTCTAATGATTGATCCTTCTGATCTCGATCAAGGTGATCTATGTCAAAACCCAAAGTATAGGATCTTGTAAGTTCTATATATACATGGCATGGCCCTATTTTTGATATACCAGCATCATTATAGTCTTATAAATTTCCTTTATGTTATCCAAGTCATCAATCACACTCATCCCTAAACACCTTAGTTCAATGACCTTACTGATCCTTTTAGGCGTGATCTTCATGTTGCACCTAGTGAAGTAAATGTAGTCCTCATGGATGTATGAGAGAAGGAATTAAACTGCCTCTATGGGTTTACCAAAATATGGAAAATTGAAAATATTGAAAAGACACATCCAAGAAACCATGCCCATAAAACCCATCTCTCTATTTTTGCCTCTACCAAAAATCATCGGCCACCCTAAAGATTCAACACAGAGTTGATCCATCTCTCTAACTCACAATGCAAAATGGACTTAAAGCTAATTTCTAGACCCATGTAGAAATCATGTGCACTATCATTACACTCAAAAAACAATCTCAAGGAATAAATTCTCACACATGAAATCTTACGGTGGTAATTATGAAACAATCAAGATACGTCCTCCCACTTGAAAGTTGGGATATCACCTATCATCAAAACCCAAATTAAATCAAGCTTGCAAACATGTCAACTTTAAAAAATTGGGATATCACCTTTTATCAAAAAAAATAAAAACATTATATTTATATTTTTATTAAAAAATAAAAATACAAATCAGCCCATTTAAGCTCACAAATCAATTTGATCTAAGTCCCTACAGTCTTCTCAGCTTGTCCTAACATTATCCATTCTTACACCCATAATTTGATCAATCACTACATTAATAAGGAAGTCAACAACTTTGTTTCTTTCCCAAAAGCAATGAAAATAGGACCAATCTTCAAAAAAATCAATTTTGACCAGATAATATCTAAAATATTTATAATTTTCTAAGATTTAGCCCTCTAATTATTCAGAGCTTGAGTCACAACCTAAGAGTTACCTTCAATTTCCAAGAAGGAGATACCACATTCTAAAGCCATCCCCACTCTAGCTACCAAAGCCTACGCCTCAACTTCATTATTGGTTCCATTTAGAAGCTTGAAAGATAATGCTCTAATTAGAGAACTATTGCAATCCTTTATCACATAACCTGCACTAGAAGCCCCTAGATTCTCTCTGTAAGCCCCATCAAAGTTCAGTTTAAACCAGCCAGCTTTAGGTGGATTCCAAATAGACTCCTTTTTTTTTTCTTTTCTTTCTTATTTACCATTGACCCATTAATGGGATATAAAACTTGTTCTTAATCTACTTGTTCATGCTCATTTTTTCATGTGTTTCATTATCCTCATGATCAGATTCATCTTCTAAAAGATTTTTTTCATTGTTATTATTTTCACTCTCATTATTAGTATAATTTTGACATGTTATTATCTTGAGACATTTTAGGTGGACCAAGGGGTAGCTCAAGATATTCAATAAGAACACCACTTAATCTAGGATTTCACCTAAGTTTTATATAAATGACATAACAAATATGAATAAGTACATCAAGTAGAAATCTTTGGAGGTTGAAAATGCTAGAGCAAGCTAGGATTTGCATAAGAAGACTCAGAGGTCAAGTTCACCAAATATTTAACCATTTTTAGGATTGGAGTTTTAGGGTTAAAGGGTAGATTATCCTAATCATATGTATGAATAAAAATTCTCTATTATTAAAATTAAATTAATTTAGATAATATAATATACTGAATCTAGAAAATTACCGAATATAGAAAGTTTAATGCCAATTGATATTCTAATAATTTTAACACAAGGGATAATAATTAAATTATCTACAAATGTGAAAGTATATCTAAGTTATGTAAAGGTGAAATTAGGTAGGTTGATGCTCAAAATCTAGTTTTTTGATTTTATAAATATTATTTCTATAGGCTTTGGCATGTGTGTCAACCTGTGGACACATATGTTGATGCTTCTATCTGAATCTTGACACAATTGTCCACCACATAATATTCATTATATCATGGAGTAATAGCTTGTGCCTGTTAGGGTTTCCTATCACTTTTTTTAATGTATCTGAATCATGTGCATAGGCTCTATATGATTTTTTATAGCTCAAACCCTAGGTCTTCACTTTAGGTTAGGTCACCTTGCCAAAAATGAGTTAGTGGGCTCATGAAGTCAAGTTGACCTCAAGGACCCCTCTATCAATGAGAAATACCTACGTATCCAATACTCTAATTATGGCCTCAAACATATGTAGTTTCCTCCTAAGTGTGGGCGTGTGTGTGTACAAGGATGAAATATGTTATATGTAAGGGCATATAATGATCTAGCTTGTAACTTGACAAATATCAATCATGAGATATTCTTTAAATTTTTGAAACCTATAATTTGATTATTCCTATGACTAATATAAAAATAGGGAGTAATAGGGTAGTATAATTTAGTTGTGAAATTTATTGAGTCAACTTGAATAGGTGTTTACTTGGTATTCATTATATGTGTGCTTGATAATGATGAATGGTCTTTATTTTATATCTATACTGCACCTTTTGAATAAATGTCATGGAAGGGTTAGATAAGACAAATAGTTTGACCCATACATTTTTAAATATTCTAAATTTGGATGACTTTTGAGATATAGACACTTGCTAAGGAAATTAGACACTAGATTTGATGTTGGTGTCCCTATGAAAATGCAAGTATTTGGCAAGATAAAAAATTATTGAAGTCCTATAACTAAAAGTAAAGGATATCGATCATATTTTAAGTTTTTTTTAGTGTACATGTGATTTAGGTCATCATAACAATAGGTTCAGACTAAAAGATAATTAATTATGCACAATGAGATGTTAAATGTGAGCCTTTCGGTAGCCAAAAAGTCTAGGACTAAAGAGTAAAGCTCTGATTGGTATTTGTCAAGTGTAAAATATGAAGATATTATATATAATCATATTTTAGTATCTATAAAATCATTTTCAAATGTTGTTAGCTTACTTATTTTCATATATTATTTATTATATGTTAAATAGATAACATATCTCATATTTCAATACATAATGCTTCTCATGAGGTACTTGAGTGTGATACATGACATAATTTCACATGATTATTTAACGTTGGGATTCCCTTATTAACTAATAGCCTTATAAATTTTGGGGCATCTCTACATTCTACACAAAACACTTTAATAAGTCATATTTATCAGCAACCTCTCTCCCATGTTAACCTACATATCATACAAATGTCTTGTTAAATCACTCATTTTTTTCACATGTACTACATGAAATATACTACTTGTTAACATTCACATTCATATATATGATGGATCTATACTAGTCTCATTTGCTACACATTAAGCTTTGCATTCTTGTTTTACTACATGATAGGTTAGACTTGTTTGCTTATTGTGTGTGTGACCCTTAGCCTTTTATGTTTAACTTTTTTCTTGTATGGCATCAATATGTCATTTGCTTATAGACCTTGGACTTATGTGTTATGCAATATTTTACTTGACCCTTATATGTGGCCTTGTGAGCCTTATGAGTGACATGTTATGCAAATTACATAACATTATATGACATTACCTCTATGATTATTCATTATTACCATGGCACCATGATTCCTATCATGCATTCTATCTATTTTACTATGTTACCATGATCCATATCATACATCACTTATATTCTATATCTTTACTCTAGTGTTATGATATATATCATGCATATATTATTTTTATGCTTCAATGATATATCTCCTTAACACATGTTTCATATGAAAATTTAATGTTATATTCAATACTATGAATGCAATCAATTTCAAAAATTCAAAGTGTTGTATCTTTCACATATGCTTTCTTTTGATATTAGTGACTATGTATGCTACATCTATCATTTCAAAATGGGGGCATCAAAATGGTCTTACTTAGAACACTCAACCCCCATGAACAAAATTTCACATTTATGGCAATATAAAAAATTTAGATGACAATATGATTCAACAGTTTCAAATTATGAGGGCATGTGGCATGAATTTTCACTCATCACTATAGTTATAAATTACAAGTTTAAAATAGTTCAAAATTTACAAGTCACAAATTTGAAAATAGTTTCAAAAGGTTTCAAAAATGTAAAGTTTCAATCACAGTTTCAAAATAACATTCCAATATAGTACATATGCATGGGGCATGCTAATCATTCATGTCCACATTTATACTATGGAATTTTCAAGTTGAAAAGTTTCAAATAGAATCTATATCCATCTATAATGGTGTGATTCATCTCATTTATAAGTGGGCCATGTTAGAGTTTAGTGAGATTCAATATCTATGGTTACATTTTTTCAATATGTAGTGAGCCATAGTTCATGGTTCCACCCCTTTGAATATTTTATAGAGTACTCTATATAGTTAAATGAGAGTTGGAGCATACAATCCTTCCAACTCAATAGCATTCAATGGTTTTAAAATTAAGACTTGATCACTTTTAATTTGCCACAGTTCAACACTTTTTCAAATGTCCCAACAAGGGGGCATGCACTTCACCATCTATAAGTTATAGGGCAATTTTATCTACTCGATCTCTTTTAAAGTTACAAATATTAATTTTCAAATTTTCAATTTTCAAATATAAACAAATATTATTTTTAGTAGCATTGTTGTAGGTTTCTTACATTAACGTATCTTGCACAATCAAACTTCACATCCAAATACAAAATGTGTAAACACACTCAAGTTCGTATCTACTTTACTCTAGTAATTTCACTTTTTACATCGCCAAAATAAATTGGAAGAAATATAGATTCATAAAATTAATCATTAAGTGCTTGACAATGTTTATTCTTGGCATCCTCACCCTTACTTGGTCTAGTTGTCATTTCTCTAACTTGTAATCTATAAGAGAGCCTTAACTATCTTTTAAGCACTACAAATATCATACATACATCCCTATTTCAATTGCATTCATCCCTATTCAATGAATAATCTCATATTAGACTTTTTCCCCAGTCTATCATCAATTGGGACAAGTCTGTACTAGATAGATAAAATTGCATTATGGCCTTGTCCCTTAGTGCAGCCTTGTCTCCAACACCACAATAGACACTTTTTTCAAATCAAGACATTTTGAAATGGATTTTCAACATGTTTGGTAAAGTTTTTTAGATAAACTATTCTAAATACTATCCTATAAAGTCACATCAAATCCACTTATTGACACACAACTAGATCTCATTAGAAATTACACTACACACTGAGCAAAAGAGCACTACTTCTTATTTAAACCCTATAGCATTCCAAAAATCATAAGCCAAGTCTAAATATTATTTATTTTAAGTCAAGGGTATCCATTATCAAACATCTCAATTAATATTCTTGATATAGTCATTATAGTTACATCATCACATATCACATAATCACTCTAAGAGGGATAACTACATCGGCTTGAGGCCCATTTAGGTTATGTAGGCAATACACAGTTATAAATGGTTTTTAGGCTAGCTCAACGATCCTTAATAACCCATTTTTATTCCCCCTATTTTATCTAATTGATATCTAGTACATGTGTAGGATCTAGGCTATTTTGTAGGCTTTCTGCATGACAACACAAAACATAGTTTTCAACATTCAACCCTTACAGGCTATCACACAGACCTAGATTTGAAAATCAAGAATATAGTCAATAGGATGAGACTATAATAGCTAGACAAAACCATAATACACACTTGTCTGCCTCCCATGGACTTGTCCTAGTAAAATCTGAATTATTATTTTTAGCATAACTCTGTATGTAGGTCAATTTCACATAATTTCTAGTTACAATGAGATTACATATCTAAATTTATTTCTATTTTAGGGATGTTTTCACATACTTAGGCCTTTTAATATATTTATAAAGTTTTTTATTTTTATAAATTCTATAACATATTTTATATCACTTGTATTTCATTATCAGATCAATATATCAATATTTCTATTTCAATAGTTTAATATTGTAGATGATATTTATGGATTATATATCACCTAAATCTTGTACACTCTGAAAAATCTATCACATCTTAATTTCTCACTAACCTAATTTACTTGATTATCCATGGATTATTATGGTTGTTAAATTAATTCATTACTTTTTAACTAAGTTGTAATTCATATGTTGTTATGGGATAGTTGTATGTTAGTTTGATTTCATGATTAGATTGCTATGAGTTAGTTGTATTACATATTATTTATATTATGATCATGCTTATTTGTTGTTATAATAGTATTTTATGATATATATCATGATGTTATGGACTAACTACCTTCTTGTCATGAGTTGGATGTAGGAGATTTACATCCCTCAGAGTATGACAGAGGGAGAGCATCATCGGAGAGGATGACGTAAATGGAGGTGTTGGAAGATGATAGAGGAATGACTAAAACCCATGCACACACCACATTATTACACATCATATATATTGTATAGATTATTTGTGTTAGTATATTTTTGAATTTATATGCATTTAGATAATTGATTATGTGTGTTAGTTATGTGTTAGCTTAGTTTAATGCTTATATGGAATTAATATTATGTGATTGAATTATGGCTATTATACATAGATATAATGTATAATGTTGTTGTATGGTTATGTCATGTTATTGTATTCATGATTTTTAATGCATACGAGAATGTAAAATTTGTGTGAATAATATATGGTTACTATTGTATATAGACTAACCATAATGTCTTTGCAATGTTTTAAAACATTAGTTTGTTATCATATGATATTTAGATAATATAATTATATGGCTTAAACACATTAACATATATGGATAACAAAAGACATAGGATAGTCTATATAACTAGTAATAACACAACAATTGTGTTGTTATAATACTATTATGATTGGTATAATAATTGTTTGATCTACTATTTTGGATAAAAGAATATAATAGACTTTATAATAGTCTCATTATTATAAAAGGTCATGATGTTGTTATCTTTACTAAGTTATTAAAAAATATTGCATTATATCCTAAAAACTATCCTATGATCTAAACCTAGTTTTTGTTATCATGCATATACTACGATAGTGTTTGAAGAGTTAGTTATTGTTGTTAATAATGTTAAAAGTGGACTTTAGTATGGATATCTACAGGCATGTAACATAGTTAAACCATGCAAGAGTTAAAAGAATAAAATAATGATTAAAGAATTAGGGGAATTTTCAAGAGAACTTAGGGTTTTTTTGGTTTAGTCAAAAGGAGTTAACTATGAATTAGTTTGAGTTTGAATGGATAATAGGGATTATGCATGGAGAACTATGAGCTGAGAGATAACAGTTACATGAAATCTTGAATGGAAAAGATAGACAATAAATTTATGATCATAAAAGAGTTCAGGAAGAGTAGGAGGACATAAAAGAGGAGAATAAAAAGAGCATAGTGAAGGATAAAGATTTTTGGTTCATACAATTGCAAATTGGAAGCAATTAAAGAGGTTGGTGATGTTATTATTTTTCTATTGCTTAAAGAATTTTGTGTATAGAATTGATTTCCTAGGGTTTAGAAAATTATTTTAATTTTATTAGGATGTAGGCTTAGCCCTATGGATGGCTCGACCATCCACAGAACTAAGCCATTATTCTCTAAAATCCTATGATTATAAACTAGATTTATATGAGTGTGACGTCGTTAGGGTTAAATGGGTTTAGTTTGCTATGAATATGTAATGCCTTAGCTCAAATATAGAACCCTGGTAAGATGATTTTCAAATATATATAAATATTGAGTTTTTGAAATTATAGATATATATACACATATGTAGTACACTCGATAAGATATGTATATATACACACTCAGATGTATATCAACCTACTGAGTATATATTTATATATATATATATATATAATAGATATATAGGTCTTGTGTCTATTTTGATTTTTGAAGTTTGAGTCAAATTAATGATTGAGCAGATTGGCATATAAATTTTGTGTATTTTTTCTATGAGGTTAGTCTAGGTTAGTGAATATATATTTGTGGACTGTATATAATTATCATTTAAAACAATGGAATGATATAAGTATTAATTGAAGTTTTTATTAATCAAATCTATGAAAATATATGGACTATGTATTCTTAAATTATGAAATAGGGTGTATATATATATGGACTGTGTATTCTTATGAATTCAAAATAGGGTATATAGTATATGTAGAATGAATGTATGTTTATTATATGAAACTATGAGGTTAATAATTATGAACTATGTGTAATTAATATTCCAAAATAGTGACCTAGGTGTATATCTATTAATCAAGCAGTGAAGATATATATGTATAAATTATGTGTATATACTTATGAACCATAGTGTGAAGCTAAGACAACATTTATTAAGCTATGCTTGGGTTGAAGGAAAATACAGAACTATCCTTGAATAGAATTGTGAATGATAAAATATCAACTATGAATTCTTGGTACAGACTTATGTGATATGTGAAATGATTATACAACCTTATAGGTATTCATAATATATATATATATAAATGGTTAATAAAATTGATTTGTTAACTATATAAAAACATGTGCCATAGTTTGGAATACTTTAGTGTTTTGTTCAAATGAAGACAATCGACAGAGTCAAACTCATATTTATATATGTGTTAAAACATGCAAAGATTATGGTATGAGATTAATTGTATATTATGTGCAAAAAAAATTAAATGATTTAGAGATAGATGTCAATTTTATTTAACATTTATCAAATCTACAATAAGTATGCAGAACAAAATATTGGTTTAAATAGTCTATTGACTATAGTACTCTATTTATTATTAATATCTTATGATGGATCATGAATTTATTTTTGAGTTATAATGGTGTTCGAAAATAAGAAGTTCTTGTCTAGAAAATATAAATAACTCTTGATATTTATTTAAAGAATTTATATATTGTTGAGTACTTGTATGTAGTATATATTATATATATAGTATGTACAAGTGCACATATTGATATGAGGACTTAGGTAATCATATAAATATATAACATATATATATATTAGTACATTGGGAGGTGTACCAATAGCTATAGTTTTAATTGACTATTAAAAATAAGCCATAGGATCTTGAGGGATAGGAAACTATAATTATATGCATACAGTCTCCTAAAAACATAACAAGACGTATAAATGAAATATTATGTTCATTGAGTATTAACTTGGGTTATGAGTTATTTGATTCTCAAAAATTCTTAGGATTAACTGTTTGAAATTGAGTATTTTTACATACAAAAATGGGCTATAATATTATTGTTCATCATAGAATGTACTATATTTGAATCTACTTATAAAAATTAGAAAACATGCAGTCTAAGTATATATTATACCTAGTCGATATAAATTGTACTTGTTATGCTCATTATTTATGTGGTAAATAATATAGTGGAGATTCATTCATATATTTGGTAGACTAAATGTGTGCATTATGATTATAATTGTGTTTAGCATGTTTTATACCTACTAGAAGGAAGTAATCTATATGAATCTATTAGTTATATTTATATTGTCTAAATCTCACATTATTGGTACTAAGCAGTGAAATAGACTTTACTAGCTTACTTAGCATCACCAATGCCAAATAAAGGTAATTTGATCAAGTGGTGCATATGAATTTGACTGATCTTAGAGGTCAATAATTATTTGAAAACTTTGGATGAAGTAATGTTAGTTAGACATTGTCATTTTATGTGTATGATTTATATGTTTGTGTGTTATCATGTTAGAATGTATTTTCTTTATGGTACACATCATGTAGTAGAAATCTTATAGCACATAGGTACTAGCTTGTCTCTCTAGACTTCTGCACCATCACTATCTACCCATCCATGAAAGGAGGACCATTCCATATTTTGTGGATTTCATGAGGGATCGATGGTCCATAGTTGGTGTGAAAAAGTGCTTGAATGATGCTTTCCCTCCCCATAATAGTACTTATTTGGAGACTACACTTGAGATTATAAGAGATATTAGAGTTCATGAGACTCATGATCTATGGAGCCTTATATCTTATTTTATATTTACTATTGAAACATATGCAATTTGTAAATATAATTAATTACTCATTGTACATTGAAAGTAGTGGTTGTATTTGTTTCACAACATTTTAAGCTTATTTTATATTCAAAGAGAAAGACTAATAGAAAATAAAGAGAGCTAGGGATAAGTGATTAAAAACTTGAATACATGCATATTGTTCTAAACTTTGTAGATTCCCCTCTTTGGTTGTGGAGGAAGACACCTATAGATAAGAAAACACTACACAAAATAGTTGTTAGTGAAGATATGTGTGAACTATCAAGCTACATGCTTGTTTTAAGAAGTGTGAAACTCCCTTGGGATTATAAATGCAAGTAAAGAGAGAGAGAGAGAGAGAGAGAGAGAGAGAGAGAGAGAGAGAGATTTAGAGTTCTATTTACCATGCTACAAGTCTGAGTGTAGCAGAGGATAATACAGTGCAGGCAGATAAGTCAGGTCTATGTTTTGGTAAGGTTGTTAAGTGATTTTGAGGTTAGTAGTTCAAAAACATAGTAACCAATATTGGTTAAAGGACTAATGTTAGTTAGATCACCAATGTTGGTTGGGGTCATCAATATCGATGTGGGGTCATCGATGTCAGTTGGGGTAGTAGTATTAAAATGAATTAGAGAAGGCTTTTTCAAGAGGGAGAATGGGAGTATGGTTAGGTTATGAGGTTGGGAAGAGTCATAAGGAGGTGGGTAAGACTTAGGTGAGTCTAGATAGAGGGTTGGTGCGCTAGGGTAGAGAGAAGTGGGTGGGGAGCTTTAAAACTCTTTCACGAGAAGAGTCAGGGTTCATAAAATAATAAATACTATAACGTAAATCAATTATGAAATTACTATTTAAAGACTTATAAAACATCAAGATATAGTTAGCTGGTGAAATGGGTGAAATGTGACTATCAAATAGATGACTTCAATGAGGTTTGGTGAATCAATGAGTGAACAGATAAAATAAGCATGTGTTGTTGGTCTTCAAGAGTTCAAACTATGTACAGTGTGTCAATTCCTAATCTAGATCAATTTGTGTAGAGTAATGATAAGCTTGGATGTTGAAAGTGAATGTAGAATGCTCTGATTGCCAAAAACCTATGTGTGAATTCTTAATTTTTGTGACTCGAATACCAACTTAGAATTTTGCTTAAGTAACCAACATCGGTGATCTTATCAATGTCGTTTGAGGGTTAACTGATGTCGGTGGCATGAGAATAGGTAAAATGGCTATTTTTAGCCTATTTTTTGTTCCTTCTCTTGCCAAGTGTGGTTTCCATTAAAAAATGATAAAAATGTGAGGCTATGAGGAATGTAGTTAGTTAAGAATTTATGTTAAGGGTGAGAACAAGTCATATGTAGTTAAGATTAGGAGATTAAGTCTCAAGGTGACTCAGAGGGTAAGAATTAGTCTTAGGACAAGGTGGTCAGGTGAGGTGGCATAAGTGGGTTTTGATTAACTTAATTAAATATTTTAAGATGAAAACATGGGTTAGGAAGGTTAATATTAAAAGGGGATCAGGGGGGTTTTGACACAGGGAGTCATGCAAGGGTGTGATGTAATTCTAGTGTCTACATTTACCCTTTTTATCTTGTAACTTATATTGACAAGTTTTAAGACAAAAATAGGAGTTGTATGCTCCAATTATGGGATGAGATATTCCCCCCTCAAAATAAGAACTAATAGAGGAGAATCTAAAATTGGGCACCGGTTTGATAGGCAGTTAATGGATTGGTGGATGTTGAGTGCAAACGTGGGAATATTTTTCCTTGCATGGATAATATTACTAGTTATAGTCAGCACAATCAATAATGGGTAAAGGCAAGGAGATGGATAGAAATAACTAGACCATAGCTTGTTGGTGATAGCTAATGAGGTATAAATGATTAAATTTATAGCTCTAATGGTCCATGTGCTCTAGGTATTCGAGGTAAGAAGTACTCTTGGAAAACAAAATAGGTTACAGGTGATGAAATTAGTAAGGTCATGATCCAAAAACAACTAATATAAATATGTGCATATAATAGACAGCTATAACATGGTAACATAAGTAGGAAAAATGAGTAAGGTAAGGTTTGCTCAAAAAGGGTCATTAGTCGAAGAGATATTTATGATCTCCAGTCAGAGTCATCATGGGTGGAAATTTAAGTGATTTATAAGGTTATTTTTCATGTGTGGGGAAACTATTGGGAATATTAGCACATTATGGTGGCATGGCCACTGGGGCTACTAGTCATGATTTTGACTGGTTTTAGGGTTAGTTTTAGATGATGGAGAGATAACATGGCACATACATGAGTAGATGGCATTGTGTAGGATATTGATTATTATAGGTGGATGATGAATGGATTGACTCTATCATATATTGTTTGGAAGCCTTACTTGACATACCCTATATTTAGAGGATAGGTTGAGCAACTTGTAGGCTTACAGAGTATGAGTGAGAGAGTTGGAGATAATACCTATGGTCAGGGTCAGGAGATAGTTTGGGTTATTATAGATGTACTTCTTACTTTTATTTGATATAGGAGGGATGATATAGAGGTACCCCTTCTATTACCCCAAGAGATATATGGGCTAGATTTTGAGGAGTTGTCAGTAGGCCCAGGTGTGATAGATATAGGGTGTATAGTGGCTTATTAAGCATGGTGGGCAAGTTTACAACCTATGATTCTGAGGAGACCATGACCAAATTAATAAGGAGTTGAGAGAGAGAGGGATACAATTATGTAGGTATGGTACACAACACAGGCACAGGTTTTGGTCCTACAAGGATAGGTGATGACACTACAAGCCCAGCTGACTAAAGCACAAGTGTAGGTTACGGTTTTATAGGGACAAGTGATGACACTACAAGGACAGGTTACTATACTAACAATAAAGAGATATGGTTTGAGATTATTAGTGTAGGATCACCCCTCCTCCACCATAGGGACTAGTACAAGATCCACCATAGGCATCACCACAGGGTCCTACAGTAGGTTTGATGGGTCCACTATAGACTGTGCCACTAGTGAGGTATAATACTATTGTAGATGAGATTACATATTATGAGATAGCCATTAAGAAGTTCCCATATATTCTAAGATATTCTGAGGCTAGAGAGTGGGAGGGATCAAAGAGATGCACCATGACCTCTAGTTCATATAGACACAGATAGACAGAGGGTGGTGATGATATTACTTCTTCACGACCATGACCATAGCCTTGATTATTCTGAGGACTAAATGTATTATGATTTATATATATATATTGACCTACGAGGTGAAGGTGAGAGATGTATGGTGAAGGAGAGATGATATTGATATGATTCATTGATGTATATTCATATTCAATATATAGATATGAGATTTTGGTATTATGAGATGTTATGATGTTATATTATGTATGAGGTTTATGTGATGTTAGTTGTGGTTATGCTAGTGATAGTTAGTGTGTTATGCTAGCATTTCCCATATTTGTGATGGTACATGCATAGTTGAGTAGTTGGTTTCATTGTATCATTTTTCCATATATGTGATGGTGTATGCTAAAAATGGGTTGTTTGATTTTATAATTTATTAATCTACTGTTGTTTAGAGAAGTTATGTGGGTTGTATTTCACATGAGGTTGTATGAAATAAATGAGTTGGAAAATGGTTTATTAGTATTAATAGAGTGTGATGATTGAAGAATGTATTGTTAATACTCCATGATGTTTTTTGATATTGTTTATCATCATTGCTTGAAATGGATATGCAAGTAATAGTATTCTTAAACACATAACTTTAAATAGAGATTGGCAGGTAGGTGAGAAGTTAAGCGAATCTTATTTTGAGATGTCACCTTAAAAGACAAATTGACATGTGATAGAAAAGAAAGGGCATGATGCTTTTACATTGGCAAGTACCATAATGACCATATGAATGGGCATGGGAGTATGAGCCTTATTCATGCATTACAGTATTGACCATTCATTTTGTAGAGAAATGTCATGATCATCTTATGTCAAGTGAGTTAAACGTCCCTTGATTATGAGGGAGTAAGAGGGGAAAAAGCTAAAAGGAATTAAGGTGTTTAGATAGCATAACCTTCTTAGTGGGGATGGTATGCCCCTTCTGTAGGTGACCTAAGAGCTACTAGAGACAAATCCATGACTAATTTTTTTCATTTATTTTTCTTGTGTAGGATGATCAATGTGGGAAGCCTTCATTGGGATGTTGTTGGTGCCTTGAGGTCATGCGAAGTTGATCAATGCAGGAAGCTTCTAAGTCATTATTTATTTGATAACAAAGCTTGACTTAGCCATCCTTCAAAGGAGTGGTATAAGCTTTTTATTTTATTTTATTTTAGCTTTTAATAGTTGTCATTCTAGGGAGTAGTATATTTATAGTAGCAATGAGAAGTTACGTATTTATCCTTCAAGGGAGTAGTCTACGTTGAGGATCATGACCCAAGAGATAATAATTTTTCTATGTATCCCAATTTTTGTCATTATATATGTTTTTTTTACATTCAACTTTAGTCATGGATAGGACTATAGAGGCCTACAGGTTGTCCTTTATGAGGGCAAAACCATAACACTTGGAAGGTTAACTAATTGTGTAGGAACAAGGGTTAAGAGGAAGGAAATGAATGTGATAGGGTTACTCAAAGGATGAGCTCAAGTTAGACATGAAGTGAATCATCACTTTATTAACAAAAAAAATGGTCATAGATGTAAAGCATTTAAATGCTTAGTTTCTGGCTTTCCTTTGAGAGAAGACAAGCGATATCCTAAGCCATACTTGTGAGTTATGATGTAGGGTCCAAGCTAATTAGGAGCAAACTTGCTTCATTGATTTTCCTTTAAGATGAGATCTCCAATATTGAAATCTCTCTCCTTGAGGTTTTTGTTGTAAGTGTGTTTGATATGATCTTGATAGATTTAGAGGTGATTGAGGGCTTCTAGATGCCATTCATTGAGTAGCTGAAGTTGGACCAAATGTTCTCGGTGAAAGTCATCATTAGTAAGTATATCTTGTAGAGAGATGCGAAGAGAAGGAATATGGACCTTGAGAGGCAAGACTACTTCCATCCCATAGACTAGTGAAAAAGGTGTAACACCCATAGGTGCTCGAATGATAGTGTGGTAAGCCCATAAGGTAAAGGGGATGTGCATATGCCAATCCCTACCAGCATCATTGACTACCTTCATGAGGATTTTGGTTAAGGTTTTATTAGAAGCTTCTACCTATCCATTTACTTATGGATAATATGGTGATGAGAAGCTTAATTTGATGCCAAAATCATCATAGAGTTTTTGGATAGTTTTACTCTTGAAAGATTTGTCATTGTCCATAATACTCTTATGGGGGACACTAAAATGATAGATGATGTGATGGTTGATAAAGTTAATATTTTTTTCAGCCTTAGTGGAGATGAGAGGAATGGCCTCGACCCACTTGGTGAAATATTCAGTAGCAGTAATGATAGAATGATATCGAAGAGATGAATGAGGGTTAATCTCACTAATTAGATCCAAACCCCATTGTGAAAAGGGCTAAAAGTCTCTGGTGACTTGTAAGGCATGACTTGGAGTGTGAAGGAGGTTAGCATTTGTTGACATTTGACATAATTTTGAACATAATTTTGATAATTTTGGTTGCGTGTCAACTAATAGTAGCCAAGTCAAAGGATGCATTTAGCAATCAAATTCCCACTGAAATATCCACCACAAATCCTGTCATGGACTTCCTTAATGGTGAAAGGGATTTCAGCATGAGTGAGGCATTTAAGGAGGAGACCATCAAAGCCTCATTTGTAGAGAAGGACCCCCATCATAGTGTAGTGAGTATTACTTTTAATGAAAGCATGTCTCCCATTACTATAAAGTTCTGATGGAATGATAGCATAAGTGAGATAGCCAACAAGTTGATTGTACTAGATGTCATGCGGATTAGAGTCAACATTTCCCAAAAATAAGATGTTAGTTAACACATAGGAGGGAAATGTGAGGCAATGCATGGTGACAGATTTTTGAAGAAGAGGGTGAGGATAGAATGTGTGAGGCAAGGGAAGCCATCATGTCAGCAAAATTATTTGTAGATCAAGGAGTAGTCTGTAAGAGGTAATGGTTGAATGATTCCAATAGCTCATCTACATGATGTTTATATCATTATATAATTTTATTTTTGCAAAGGTAGGAACCATTAACCTGATTAATCACTAGTTGGGAATCACCAAAAATACTAATTGATTTGACCCCTAAGAAAATGGTAGTTTGAAGCCCTAAGACCAAAGCTTCATATTTGACCATATTACTAGTACATTCAAAATATAGTTTAAATGATAGAGGCATAGGCTCACCATCAAGAGGGATGAGGATGACCCCCACACCCTCACCAAGTTGACATTTAGATGCATCAAATAACATCATAATTTTATAGGAGATGTCATCGGTCGATAGCATTGCAATAGACTTGTCGAGGAATTCAATGTTAGAAAATTGGTTATTAGGTAAAGGGGCATTAGCTAGATGGTCAAAAATTATTTGCCCCTTAATAGACTTTTGTTAAATGAATTCTAAGTCAAACTCAGTAAGGATCATGAGCTAATGAGCTATATGTTGGTTTTGATACGGCTTGGAATATATGTATTTGAGGGGGTTAGTATGGGAGACAACATAGGGTTTGTGATTTAAAAAGTAATGGTGAAGGTTGGAAGCTACGAAGACCAATGTGAGGCAAAGATTTTCAGTATGAGTATATCAAGTTTCATAATCAATAAGCATTTAGGTTATGTAGTAAACATCCTACTCTCTATGTTGATCATCTTAATGTGCAATCATAGCACCCAAAGAATAGTCTAGTGTAGAAATATAGAGGTAAAAAGGTTGGTCCTCTTTAGGGGGAATAAGAACTAGTGGGGAAATGAGATACCCTTTAAGTGCATCAAAGTATTTCTAAAAATCCATGTTCTAATAGAAGGAGACATCCTTTTTAAGTAGATGATGAAAAGGTTGACATTGATCAGATAACTGAAAGATGAAATGGCAAATCAACTGAAGTTTGCCTTGTAAGTCACAGATCTACTTGAGATTAGTGGGCAGAGACATTTTTATTATTACTCAAACCTTGGTAGGGTCAACCTCGATACCATGGAGGGAGACAATGAAGCCAAGAAGCTTACCTAAAAGGACCCCAAAGATGCATTTCTTTGGATTTAGTTGAACATTATATTGGAGAGATGAGTGAATATGATTTTGAGAATTGACAAGTGATCCTAGCGATGTTTAGACTTTTCAAATAATTCATCCATGTAGTCTTCCATAATTTTGTGTAGGAGGTCATGAAAAATGTAAGTCATGGTGCATTGGTAGGTAGCGCCAGTGTTCTTAACACTGAAAGGCATGACCCAGTAATAGAAAGTTCCTCATCGGGTAATGAAGGAGGTCTTGTGTTGATCTTTAGGAGCAATTAGGATTTGATTATAGCTTGAGAACCCATCCATAAGAGATAACATCTCATGGCCAGTTGTCAGATAAACAAGTTGGTTGATGCTTGGCAAAGAGAAGTCATCCTTTGGATAAGCAAGGTTTAGATCATGGTAGTTAGTGTAGATGTAGATTCCCCTTATCATTTTTATGATAGTGATGATATTAGAAACCCATTGTGGATAGTTAATGGGTTAAATAAAGTTAATAGAGAGGAGGTGTAGGATCTCTTCTTTGACAAGGAGAGCAATACAAGGGTTCATCGTATGAGGATTCTACTTAACAAGTTTATCATTGCAGTTGGTTACAATATTATAGGTGATGATAGAGGAGTCAATTCTAGGCATATCATGATAAGACCAAGCAAATGATTTACTATGATCAAAGAGGAAAGAGGTATAATTTGTTTGTTCAAGGAAATCTAAAGACTAGCCAATCTAGTGGATTTGGGAGTTATCTAGAGAGGGTAAATTAATGTCAATGGTTGATTCATTTAACATAGTTTGAATTTTATAAGGGAGTGATCATTGGATATAGGAATCATCTACACACATGTAGGTGAGAATAGCATCATCATCTTGACATTGGACAGTGTTAATAGTCGAAGAGTCTTCTTCAATCATTTTAGTATGAATGAGAGGAAGGGACCTTGTTTACTCACTCAGATGATAGGTCAGGGGTCCAAAATGAATGGCATTTATTAAAAAAAATTAGGATGTATGGATACCTTCGATTCTATGGGTGATGGTGGGGGAAGAGGAGAGCATGGAGAAGGAGAGAGTGGCTCCTCGATATGAGAGACTTTGGTGGGTTTTCTTAGTTCATCAAAGCCCACACCATACCACTTTTTGGTGTCTTTGATGGTCATATTGGTGGGATATTTAATGAGTGTATAAGCACCCTACTCATAATGACCTAACCTGATCCTTTCTAGGCACACCTATAAAGATAGGTGTGAGTGAAACTAGGTTTGCCTAGGAAGGAGAAGTCACAAGTAAAAGGCTATGGTGAAAAGGAGGGATTTTTGATAGTAGGAGCCTGATAGATTCCACCATATATGAGATTAGTTTCAAGGTTAGGGGGACCATACGAGATGACCATCCCAATACGGGGATCATAATTGGGGTGCATGTGAAGTTTTCCATACTCTTGTGGAGTATGGAATATGTCAAGTGTCAACAAGTGATATTTTCTAAGTGAAAGGCATTTGAAAGTGTCTTCCATGGGGTCCTTATTGGGAATTTGTGTCAACGATACCTAAGTAACTGGGATAGTCAAGCTTGTTGAGGCTTTAATGGTAGAATGTGAAGATGAAGTTGTTTTCAATGGAATGAGGACATCATTGGGATGATAATTCATGTTGCATGTTTTGAAAGGAGGCGAGTCAGTGGGAATAACATGCACTTGTCCATCATGCTCAAATTTGACACAGTGGTATAAAGTCAAGGGTACACATGCCATGGCATGTATCCAAGGCCATCCATGCAATATGTTGTATTATAACTCTCCTTCGATAATATATAAAAGTTTGAGGATTATGTGAGGACCCACATAGATATTCAAGACTACAGTACCCATAGTAGTCATTGTAGTATCATTGAAGGAACGGAGTATCGCATCAAACTATGACATGCAATTATCAAGAAGTGATAGTTATTTATAGGCATGAGTGGAGATAATATTAACACTAGCACCTCTATCGATCATGACTCTCTTAACATGAGTTTGATTGAAATATGCAGTCATAAAAAGTTCAGGGTCTTAGTCTCTAGGGTGAAGAGCCAAAATTTTTAAATCACTGAAGATAATTAGGGCAATAGTATTAAGAGAATCCACCAAAGCTGCAACAGGTTGAGGATCATCGGGTTGTACCTTACTATATTATAAATCCTTGATCAAGGCTGACAATGTTGGGATGATTTTTAGATTAACTCATATAAAGACATCTTTATAGGGTTTTGGTGAAGTTGTTTCACCATTGAGTCTTGAATGACTTATGAAGATGTGGGTTGGGGAGCACCAAGAAGAGAGATTTTGGGATTTTGTGGAGTAGCATCTTTTGAGAATGGATGATCCCATAGGGTGGTGGCCTTTTCCTTACCTTTATCCTTTTGATTTTGAGACTGTGTGTCCATATTAACTATGTTGATCTGGAGCATAGGCGAAGAAGGTGTGGGAGGAGGCACAACCTTGTCATTGGTATTAGATTTAGGTGAGGTAGTAGGTAGAGTTCAGGATAGAAATGGTGGAATAACTATGAGGTTAGAAAGAGGCTCTATAATGAAAAGGATGTTCATATCAAAGTATTATTAGAGAATAGTTGTAAGAGCTTTACAACTTTTTATAACATGTCTAGGTGAGAGATGATATAAAAAAACTTATGTGTCATCGAACCAAGATGGTTTAGGTCTAAAAGGTTGATAAGGCTTGATCAGAGGAAGGGTTACGATGGAATATTTCAATAACTAGCATAAGAGAGAGGCCTGAGAGCCTACCATTTGGCTAGTACTAGTTGTCACAATAGGGGTGTACACCTTTGATTTAAGAGGTGTGGATATGGTTTTGCATAGCACCCTTTTGGGTGAAGGCATAGCCATTGGTTTTGTTGGAACCTTTTTAGTTATAGGTGTTGGATGTGTAAGGGCCACTAAGTGTTAGAGGCAAAAGAGGAGGTAACTTTGTCTTTTGTCCTGCTTGGATAGAGAACACTCCAACCAAATTGGAAGGATGAGGTCCCAAGATTAAAGGCAAAGTTGAGGGTAGAAGAGGAGTGGAATAGTGAGGATTAGGAAGCTTATCATTCTTCCTTGGTTTAGGCCATGGAGCTCCAACTCATGGTTGAGGATTCAAATCTAACTTTACCTATGGATGAATTAGATAAGACACCGAGTGAACACCAAAAAATTTGTTTTGCTTGAGAGTAGCTGATGTTTATGATGGTGATGGTTCTGACATAAAAATTTGTGCTTCTGACAGTCCAAGTAAAGAAGTTATATCTTTATCAAAAACTTTAGGATAAATGGTAAAAAAATATTGGCAGTAGAGGATGACATTTGTTGTGTAGAATATGGAGTGTTAATTCAGTCCCAAAATGTTGAGTGGTCTAGCTTCTTGGAGTCAAGAAAGTCTAAATTTTCAACCAACTGTGAGAAGGGTTTAGATGAAGTTGTCATCAGCCTTACATTTGCTTCCACAAAAGACTTAGGTGATTAGGAAAGAGGGAAGGTGTTAGCTTTTACTATTTTAGGCCAGAGTAAGAACCACAACTAGGCAATCTTCAATCGAGGTAGGAGAAGAGGCATGGTCCTCCCTAGGTGGGGGAGGAACTGGTGAAGTTGGTTCTTTTAATGGACAAAGCATGGGTATGATTACTTCCCTAATATGTGGATGAGGATCAAGCAAGGTGTGCTCTTATATTGGTAAGAGAAGGGGTCAAATTCATTTGATGGGTGTAGGTACAATAGGTCCTTCAATTAGTGTAGAGATAGACAATACAGACTCCTCTATATGTGAAAGAGGAGTGGATGGGGTATTGTCCTCCATTGGTGGATGAGAAGTAGGTTAAGAAGGCTCTTCAAGAGGGTAGAGCATAGGAATGATGCTCCTCTCAACATGTGGATGGGGAGTGGGCATGGCATTCTCTTTCAAAGGTAGGAGCATAGGCAAAATAGGTACAAGAGGATCAAGCATTGCGGGTCCCTCATGTGGTAAAAGGATAGGTAGAGGAATCCCCTCCACACATGAGAGAGGGATGGGTGAAATAGGATCCTCTACTCATGGAAGAGGAATAGGTAAAATAGGTTCCTCCAGTTGTGGGAGAGGTTGGACCGAAGGTAAAGAGAAGATGATATTGATTGTATGAATATCATCATTAGGTGAGTTGTCAGTCATGGCCTAAACATTTGCTTGACTGAGCGAATGGTTAGGAAAAGGTTATTTGAACACATCCATGCTTTGGTTAGCAAGCACATTAGGGTTATCCAAGATAAGTTTGCCTTTATCAAGCATATCCTGAATAATGTTTTTGAATATTTTACAGTTGTTAGAATTGTGACCTTTAACTCAATAATAGCCACAAAACTCATTCTCCTGATACCAAGTTGGGATAGGATGGGAGGGATCAAACTATATAGGAGGTCTAATTTGAGGAAGGGTAATATCTCCTTGTTTTAATAGTTTATCCAAAATGAAAGTGTATGACTCTCTAATAAGAGTGTATTGTCTTTGTTCATACCTTTGTTGGAATTGTTTGGTCAGACTTTGTGAGGTGGATGGCCTAGACTGGTTGACTTTGGTATAAGAAGCCAATTTAATCACTATAGAATTGGTGAATCCTTTTGACTTTTGATTGGAAGAAGAGGTTTTATAGGAAGATTCATTGGGTTTGGAGTTAGTATTTTTATTACGCAACTTAACCCTATCTTCATCTATAGCTCAAATCTCTAAATTTCATGCCATTGTAAAAGCTTCATCAAATGTGTGAAAGTATGGACGTGAAGGGTAGAAGAGATGTGTTTGGCACATTCTCTCTAGAAAATATTGATAAGCTCAGGTTGAGGTAAAGAAAAGGAGAGCTAATTGATTAAACCTCTCCAATGAGTGACAAAGTTAGTGATAGACTCACCATCAAATTGTCTAATGGAATAAAGGTCTATAATAGAGACATTTTTAGAAATATTAATAAAGAAGTGGTCTAGGAATAGTTGATCAAGTTGGGTAAATGATAAAAGGTAGTGTTAGGTTATGGAACTATATCAATCCAAGGCAACACCCAAAAGAGACATAGGGAAAGTGTGAAGCAATAATGCAACGTCATGCCCTATTAGGTAATAATCATGTCAAAATGCTCATAAGTGTTGTTATGGATCCTCCTTACTCTAGAAATGAGTAAATTTAGGGATTTCCCACTAAATTAGGTAGGTTCAAATGGGTACAGAAGGATGGATGGGTTCATTACATATTTGATCGTAAGATAGAACATTCTTTGAACCCAACATAGATGTTTCTAGGTTAGATATCTTATCCATCAGCATCTTGATAAGATCAAGAGGGGGATTGGTGTGAGGAGCACCCCCTAAGTTATAGGGTACTTGAAAGGATCTAGAGGTAGGATATGACACACCTTGTTCTAGTAGTGTAGATACAACATACTGGTCATGAGTCATGGGTTGAGCGGCAGAATGAAAGAGGCTTGTCGTATGGGGTTAGAGACAATGCCTTGGTAGGGTGCCATCATTAGAGGTTGGGTTGATGATATGGTTACATGGGTTGAATGGTGAGTTGTAACTCTTATAATTATAGGTGAAAGAGTTGATGGGATGGGAACTACCAAGTTTTGAAATGGTGTTTGACTTGGTCGGGCCAGTAGTGGCTGCAAGGCTAAGGGAGCTGCTACAAAAGTTGGGTTAAGAAGATGAGACTGAGTGGTTGGGGTGGTTGTATTTTTAGGTTTATTAATGGTTAGGTCACTTTTTGAAGTATTGGTTTGGGTAACCATAGATGGAATGGTGGAAACCACTAAGACTATAACTATTTCCATCAAAGAAGTTGGCATGCCATAAAGGGGATCTCCCACAGTGTTACGAGTTTGGTTCATAGTGAGATAATGTTAAAGGGCTACAATGTTATGATAAAGAAAATTTGTGAAGTCAAGATCTCCTTTAGGTACAAGGGGAATATAGTTAGGATTGGTATTCATAGCGGTATTCTCCACAGTTGAAGTATGTTCCATGGTAGAATCATAAAGGAGAGTGGAAGGTGGGAGTGGTTATCGACTTGCATAATCAGCAAGAATTTTGGCTTGGTTATGCATTGATACCATGAAAAAGAGATAAAGGTAGGCCTTAAACTTTATATTAGTGATAGAGGATCAAAAAACTAGGTTTGAGTGTATGTAGGTAGGTAATGTTAGCTTGTTATTTTAAGCTGGCTAAAAATTATAAAAACACACAGTCATCGATATCGGTTATCTGACTGATGTCGATAGGTAACAAGGCCATCAATGTTGATTGCCTTACTAATGTCAGATACTATGGAATCCAAAAAGGCAAAAAATATAAGGTTTTATCAACCCAAAGGTGAATCTAGGTATAACAAAGGATATGACAGGTCTGTATAAGCATAAAGGACACACAAAAAACCTAAAACTAGAGCTTAATAGAATCTGAGAGGTAGAAATGCCTAGATTATATAAATTGATAAAGGAAACATCCTCACTAACTCAAAGATGCAGAAGACAAAAGGAAGCACAAAAGGAACATGTAGCCACTAAACATTAACTCTTTGGAATTAATTTTAGTCTCTTTATGGCTTATGCCTTAGAAAGTGTGAGAGTAAAATTGGTTTGTGAAATAGGTACTAGATGAGCAGTCTAAGGATGGTTCTAGACTAGTTTTGGTGCTCAACAAAAATATGTATTAGATTGGGTATGTGGCTTGTTATAGGGGATTGCTCCTCATACTTCATGGTCCGAAAGCTGAGTTAGGTTGCTTAGCCATAATATACCTCCTGTCTAGAGTTTATACTCTGTCAGAGAATGGAATGGGTCCTCTCCTTGGTGGTTAAATCAAAGTGAGATTACCGGGTAGGGTAAGGTGATCCACTGGGAGATGAAATCCCAATGGGCCTTGTCTCAATTTAGTTTATATGTTTAATTTTCTGAGAGTGATCTCATTATGTAACATTTGTATTCTATGATATATTCATGATGCTTTATTTATCTAGGTGAGCTAAATGTAGCAAGCAAAATAATGAAATGCAGTAAGTTTTAAACCCAAATTAAAAATGTTTAAATTTAGATGAAAATAATGGTGAATAGGATAAGAGGATGAATTTCACTATCCTCATGCTCAAAAGAGACAAACAAAGGAGAGTATTCTTTTTAGCTTACAGGAAAATAATGAATTTCTTTTAGAAGCAAAATAAGAGGAGAATGATAGGGAAGGAAAATTTTAGTTCTTTCCTTAAACAAAAAATAAAAAGTTCAAAATTTCATTTTTGAGAAAAACAAATAAAGAAAGTGAAAGGAATGAAAATTTCACTATGATGCACCTATATGAATAGCTAGACAAGAAATGAACCCAGGAAAACTCTAGGGTCCCACCAGGCATGCCAAAATGTTTCAATATGTTTTAAGCCTATTTTATATTCAAAGAGAGAGATAAATAGAAAAGAAAGAGAGTTAGGTATAAGTGATTAAAAACTCAGATAAGTGTGCACCATTCCAAACTTTGTAGATTCCCCTCTTTAGTTATGGAGGAAGACACCTGTAGATAAGAAAATACTACATAAAATAGTTGATAGTGAAGATATATGCAGACTACCAAGCTACGTGCTTATTTTGATAAGTGTGCAACTCCCTTGGGATGATAGTCCACTATTTTAAAACAAAGTTTAAAATAAATGTAAGTAAAGAGAGAGAGAGAGAGAGAGAGAGAGAGAGAGAGAGAGAGAGAGAGAGAGAGAGAGTTCTATTTACCATGCTACAGATCTGAGTGTAGCAGAGGATAATATAGTGTAAGAAGATAAGTTAGGTCTATGTTTTGGGAAGGTTGTTAGGTGATTTTGAGGTTGTTAATTCAAAAACATAAGAACTGACATCGATTAAAAGATCGATGTCAATTTATATCACCAATGTCAGTTGGAGTCACCAATAGCAGTTTGGGGTCACCGATGTTAGTTGGGGTAGTAGTATAAGAATTAATTAGAGAAGGCTTTTTTAGGAGGGAGAATGGGAGTATGGTCAGGTTGTAAGGTTTGGAAAAGTCGTAAGGAGGTGGATAAGACTCAGGTGAGTCTGGATAGAGGGTTAGTGTGCTAGGGTAGAGAGAACTGGGTGGGGAGCTTTACGACTCTTCCACAAGAGGAGTCAGGGTTCATAAAATAATAAATAATATAATGTAAAGTAATTATGAAAATACTATTTAAAGACTTAAAAAACATTGAGATATACTTAGCTAGTGAAATGGGTAAACTGTGATTGTTGAATAGATGATTTTGATGAGGCTTGGTGAATCGATGGGTGAACAGATAAGACAAGTGTGTGTTGTTGGTCCTCAAGAGTTCAAGCTCCATGTAGTGTATCAATTCTTAATCTATATTCATTTATGTAGAGTAATGATAAGAATATATGTTGAAAGTGAATGTAGGATGTTTTGATTGCCAAAATCCTATGCATGAATTCTTGATTTTTGTGATCTGAATACCAACTTGGAATTTTTCTTAAGTAACCGACATCGGTGATCCCACTGACATCAACCAAGGGTTGACTGATATCAGTGGCATGAGAATAGGTAAAAGGGTTATTTTTATCCCATTTTCTATTCCTTCTTTTGCCAAGTGTGGTGTCCATTAGAAAATGGTAAAAATGTGAGGCTATGAGGAACGTAGTTAGTTAGGAATTTATGTTAATGGTCTGAACAAGTCATAAGTAGTTAGGATTAGGAGACTAAGTCTCAAGGTGACTTAGAAGGTAAGAATTAGTCTTAGGATGAGGTGACCAGGTGAGGTGGCAGAAGTGGGTTTTAATTAACTTAATTAAATATTTTAAGGTGAAAATATGGGTTCAAAAGGTTAATATTAAAAGGGGATCAAGGGGGGTTTTAACATAGGAAGTCATGCAAGTGTGTGACATAATTTTGGTGTCTACAATATTATTATACCAACCATGGTTAGATTTTTTGTAATTACTTTGTGGAGTTATATTATTTCATGCAATGTTAATGATCAATAACTAATAGTAGTATATGATTATTTTATGGTTAAAATACTTAGTATGTATACTAAGGTCACTAATTGTACTCTCATGGTGTAATCTAATGAAAGAATATGTGGAATATAATTTTTAAAAAAATATTATGATATTCTAGTAAATCCCAATGGGGATGTTACAAACTCAAACCTTGGTTGTTCCTCTTAGTTTTGGACATTTATCACTTTTGAAAATCTCATATGCTTTATCTTATCCCTCTTAGCCTATCTTTTGGTCTAACCAAACTCATGTTGATTACTTAGACCTTCTATCTTGCCCAAAATGCTTAAAATATACTTATCTTATGACCCTACAAGTTCTGAGCATGTACCTAATTTTTAATTCTCATGACACAAGCATCAGTACTAGACCCCTACATCGATGCTAGTGTCCTACCCTGACATAGGTGTTTATTACCCCAAAGTCATCTAATTTACAAATGAAACAGATATTAATGGTTGGCCTAAGTGCTTTAGTGTAATATATTTCTTGATAAGAGTGGTATATATTCACAATCACTCATTCATTCCTCACCTAGAAAAGACCTAAGGAAACTTATCAAAGCATTCAATTAATCACTCGATAAATTAAATCTTCCCTATTTTATCCTATTTCCATATTAGTCATAAAAATAGCATATACATGGGTTTAAAGTACTAAGGGAATAGCCTAAGAGCCTAATTTACCAAGTTACAAGTTAGTTCACTATTGTACTTATTTTCCACATATTGCATGATTCACACAAAATCCAACATGTAGGGGAGAACTAAATCAATATGAGGCTCTATTCAGAGTATTGGTTATGTAGGTGGTGTTCATTGATAGAGGGGTCTTTGAGGCTAGACATCGTGAGCCCACTAGCCCATTTTTTCCAAGGTCACTATAAAGATGAAGAACTAGGGTTTTGTAATTTCATGAGGAGCAATAGCCCATGACCTATATCTAAATGCACTAGAGTGAAGGTGAAGACAAAACCAAAAACATATAGGTGGTTGCATCCTTTTCTAGTAGATGTTTTGTATAAGACACCTATGTCTAGTTTATATAGTAGTATTGACACAACTGTCCCAAGTTGACACTAGTGTTTGTGACTCTAGAGGCACCCAATCTAGAATTTGGTGATTGTTCCATAATATTATTCTAGTTTGCTTCTTTCTTATTCCAGATCTAGAACTATGTCAACATCTTAACTAGCTAATTACATTATTTCTTTGTTATTTACACATTTATCACAGTTGTACCTATTATTTTTAACCTATCTCAATTTAATAAATTTAGTATATTTTATATCTGAGTTTAGCATTTAATTGGCCTGTTGTAAATATGATCATAACCTTTGTGCATTATCATATCTATTCTTAACCCTATCTATCTAAGTAGGATCCTTACCCTATTTAGGGTTAAACATTTGGGGAACCTGCTTTGTGTGAATTTTTTTTTGATATAGGGCTTTCAAGCCTCCTAGGGTTTTAGTTTGTTATGATGGATTTTCAGATCTAAAACTTTACCCTAGGGTTTTACCCTCCTCTGGTTGCCAAACTTCATGTTTACACACTTTCAAGTTGTTTCTTACTTGATTAGTACATTTTGGCCTCAAAATAGGTCCATTTTACAATTCCTCGTATGTATTTTCTACTCAAGGTGGTATACTAAAAAACATATTTTTGTTCACCCAAATTCATTATAGAATTTTAATTTTTATAATTTACTATTTTTAGTAAATATTAGCATGCAAGGTGAATGGTGTACTTATTTTTTAATTAATTTATGGGTTTTATCAAAAATAATAGTTTATTCAAAAATCTCTCTCAAATATCTAAAATAAATTCTTTTTTTATCAAAATTTCTAATTCTTTATTTGGAATAGTATAGGGTTTTACCTACAAAGCATTTCACATTGTTTGGCCTAATTCTTATTCATAATAGATCAAATTAAAAATTTATTAGATTTTTTTTGTAATTATTTTGATATAAAAAAAAACCTCTTTTTTATCCAAAATATTGTATGGATGTTTCAAATTTAGTATTTTATTATTTTTAGTAAATTTAGACGTACAGGTTGTACATTGTACTTTGATTTCCCTATTTTTTAGGTTCATCTTATTTCCTAATTTTCCTAAAAAACCTATCTCATATTTTAATAAAATTGAGCCAATAGTTTTAAATTTATATATCTTTATTATATCATGATTGATTGCTCTCAAATGTATGCAATTAGAAATGCATTGCATCTATAAATCAATCCTAACTCAGAGAAGATATATCCTACTTACACTTTCAATTGGGGATACATTAGATAATCAGGAGCATGACTAATTTGTAGATCTAATAAACCCAATTAGGGGATCTCTTATCACAATAATAATACTAGGGAGGGTTCCAAAGCCTCTAGTCAAGAAAAACTATGCAATAACCCTAAGTCTGATGTTTTCATACTCACTATATTAATAACAAGTAAAGCAAGGAAATATAATCTAGTCCTCACCAAAGCTTATGGCACAAAGAGGGGATAATAAACACTAAAATTAAGCATGCATATAATACATATACTCATGTCAATGTATATAAAATCCTAATGTATGGAATAAAACTTCAAATGCATATCTATCTACTCTTATAAAGGAGGAACAAAGTTAGGAATACTTATCTTTGAAAATGAACCCACTAAGCCTCAATCTCTCCCTTGGCCAAGATGCTTCATAAGAGGTTGTTGTGGTATGTAAGGATGATAAGGATAGATCAACTTTAGGCTACACAACCCATCAATGCATCCAAAATACTTATCCATAAGATAAAATCCATATCTCCAAAGAAAGTATGAAACCCTAAGCTTGTTCCTCAAGTAGAATGGTAGATAAGTAGATGCACAACATCTCTTACTTCTTCTCTTCTACAAATAATAGAAAAATGATCTTATATATATGTAGATTTAAACCTAAGCCCTTTTAAAAGTTTTAGATGATAGGTTTGACCGAGTTGACTTAGTACTGATATTGACAAAAACTCACTAGGTCATAAGCCAGGTTGTCCAAGAGTTGACCTAGACCCTAAATTAATTTCACCAATAAGAGTACAAGGTCATTCTAATCGACCTAGTAATGTAAACTGTCGAAAGAGGTTTTAGGTTAGGAAAATGGGGATGGAAGGTGGGAAATGATTGAAGGAGTGTACAAGAGAGAAGAACAAGATTAGGGGAATGGTTTTCAAGAGACAAGTGTGTAGATAAAAAGTGGTAAAAGGGACAATAATCCTATGAAGCACTAATGGTTTGTCCACCCCTTTCCCAGTGTACCCCTTAGGGTGTGCACTCAAAGATATTGAAACTCGATGGGTTTATACAAGATAGAGAGTGTCAGTAATTGATAAAAGTTTGAAAATATTATGTGTATATATATTCCCCACCCTAAGCTCATCACATGTCACATAAGTGCAACGTGAGATGGTGCTTCAGGAATAGAACATGATGACACATAATGTTGATGCTATGTAAAATATAGTTTAGAGAAAATAAGATAAATGAAAGGATAGAATTGAAAACACATACCTTAGTGTGGTAGATAAAGAAAGAGACTACGAGAGAAGTAAAGGCATCCAATATAAGGAACATTAAGTGAACATATGGAAATTAGTGAAAAAAAGAGCAAAAAATCAAAATATTTGGAATATAGGCATATAGTAGTGGAAAAGATTCTCTACAACTTCATGATTCCAAAACCTTTTTGTGGTTTGTAAAATGAGTTAGTAGAGACAAAGATATGAGGAACTTAGGAAAATTATCAAATTAGGATTGTTAAGGCAAGGCTAGAATATTGAAGGCAAATAAATGACAAAATGATGGCAAATGAATGACAATTGATTGTAGAACACACTAAATCACATTGGAAAGCATGCAAAACATAAATGGAAAAAAAGGAATGTAAAACATACTAAATCATGTTGGGAATTATGTAAAACATAAATGACAAATTAAATGTAAGTCAAGATATAAGACAAACATGAAGAAGTCATACATAAAGAGAAACATGTAAGAATGCCAAATGTCATATGTAAGATAAGAAAATAAAATAAGAACATGATAAAGAGATGAAAATCAAAAGCTCCAAAGGATGAAAACTCAAACTTAGTACTTCTTCTAAGATACAATGTAAGAAAACACAACCACCTAATGACATAACGAGTATGACAATGATATGGTGTGGTAAACAAATGGTGTAAGGGTGTTTGTGAGGAAGGCCTAGTCCTATCCAAGGTCTTATAATGCAACTCACAAGCTATAAACCAAGAGGCATAATAAGGTAAAGGTGATCAAGGATGTGATTAGTTAAAATCAATATCCAATAAGGGGAATATAAGGGAAATGTGATGTAAATAAGGAATTTGAAGCACCACATGGGCAATGTGAACATCCTTAGCAATAATGAGACTAGGCAAGTGAGAAAGTCTAATAACTATCAACACCAAGGACAAAAGACATTATGACTAATGAACACAAAGTTTAGGCTAACAAGTCAAGTACATAGATCATCCCATGAAGGCTATATGCATGAAAATTAAAATAGACCTACCTTCCCAAAATGTGTTCTTTATTCCTCAGGACCCCTTACAGAGCCATCGGTCTACTACAAATATTAGGTACTTGCATGAAAAATTAGGTGGAACTAGATCGTATATGATATAATGAGACTTCCTACCCTAGTCTAATAGCCTACTGTAGCCTAATGGACCTCAACTCTATAATGAGGCCAATTATGGAATTTGAGCTTTGACTAAGATAAAAGATGTGCCAAATATAGATCACATATTTAGGTGTGATCTGAATTTTAAGATTATTTTTGCTTTTTAATCATTGTCTTTTCTTTGTATTTTATGATTTAGCTTTTAACTTGTTTTGGCTTTTTCTATTCCCCCTCCTCCATACGGATTCAGAAAACCAAACATGAGTGAAATAGGTGACAAACACAAGAGAGCTTACACTTGGTCACTAGAGAAAAAAACTTAAAGACCAACATGTCTAAAGACTCCTAGATTTGCCCACAAGTAAGTGTGTAATCTCAAAATTGACTGATGTGAGCCTCAAATAAGAGAAAATAAGGGAAATGTGGTGATCATAAGAGATCTATATATGTAATAAGTGATATAATGATGAATATGTTTGTATCAGATTACAAGTAGGTAAAATAGTGTTATAAAAGAGATGGGGATATGTTATGATAGTCATGTCACTAGAGAAGCCATGCTAACCTACAATGGATCTATCACAAGCCCCAATGAAAGTAGTAATCATCTCAAAAAGTGATTTGAAGATGTTTTAATGTGATAATTTATGAGGAAGGCCAGGTCTTATCCATGGTCTTACACTACAACTCACAAGATGAACACCAATGGGGTGAATGTTAAATAAGGGGGAAAATAATCATAAAGCTACTAAGGCAAAAAAATGATAAAAAGACAAAAATGAAAGAGATATATAATAACCAAAATAAAAACAAATGCCAAATGCAATGTGTAAGAATACCAAAGAATGTAAAGGAAAACAATGATGTTTGTAAAGTGTGTTTAAAAGAAGTAAAGTGCACAATACAAGTCTATAATTCTCAAAAAGTTTCTTGAAGTTGAATTTGTTTGTTATTATGAATTATAAAATAAGAGTGGGCATCATAAGATTACCCAATGGGTAGGTGGATGTAGGGATGGGCATCACAAGATACCCTAAGGTCTAAAGGAACATGTGGATGGGCATCACAAGATGCCCCAACATGTGAGGTGGTGTGAGGTAACATTTAAACATTAAAATGATTTGTAGTGGGTTGGTAGGTGCATTTGGAGATAATTAACTATGTTGGTTTGTTAGATTTTAGGGATGTTGAATGTGATATAGGATGTGTACGAGAGGTATGGAGAGGTAAAAAAGGTAAAGGAGGACAATGTATGATATGGTTTGGAGTAAGAATTTGAACTAGGTACTCTTTGGGTTCATGTGACCTAAGAGGTTGAGGTTCAATGGATTCAACGATATGTTCAAAGTTGTTTTTGTTCGCTATAATTTTATTATTGGTGTAGGAAGAAGGATCAATTGTGATTTGAAAAACATTAGTGGATGAGATGTAGATATGGGATAATTGTTGTTGTTCATTAGGTAGTTGATGTTGATGTGATTGTGGTTCATTAAATTAAATTTGAGAAGCTTGAAGATAGTCTTGATAACATTGTTTTATGAGAGTATCAAGATTAAATTGTGGACCAAGCAAGAAAGCAAGAAGAAATAGGTGAAGATCATGAGAATGACCTATACGAGCATGTCACCAACAAAACTTATCAATATTGTACCATTTTGGAAGAGGTGTGGAAGGATCAAAACTCATGGGTTTAGAGGGTGGCATTTTCTTCTTAAGTTATTTTAGACTCAAGGGAGGGTGGGTTGGGTTAAAATTAGCTGAATTGGATGTTCCCTTTTGAGGTTGGGGAGGCTTGGATGAATCAATGTTATGATAAAATTATTGGAAAGGTTCTTTAGTAGTTGTTTGAGGTGGTTCAAATTGATTCATAAGAAAGTCCTACCTTTTTGCTTGATCTAAGGCTTCTTCTAAAGTTTTAAGGGAAAATATTCAAACTTTGTATTGAAGGGGAGCTTTAAGATCAGTAAAAAATAGTTTTAAAAGAGTATCATCATTCATGTTATGGTCCACTTTGTGAGCTAGAGACTTCCATATTTTGATGAAAGTATAAGCATATTCATTAAGAAGTTACTTGGCATTGATGAAATGGCTAAGGTAATTTTTAGGAAGGTCATCATGTTGGAATTCCTTCACTAGAGCATTGACTAAATCCTTTAGTTTTGAGATGGAATGTCTAATAATTTGGTTGTATCATTCAAGTGCATCACCAAAAAAGGTTTTTGCTAAGAGCTTGGTAGTAGAAAAGGTGTTAGTTTGGACCCAATCCTTATTGAGATAACCAGAATATTTAAGAACGATAGTAGGGTCTTTGGTCCCATCATATGTGATATTTAAATAAATGTTTCCAATATATATGGATGTAATAAATGGGGCTAGAGGTTCATTTTGAATATCTTAAAGAGTTTTATTAGTCATTGGAGGTTGAGGGATGATATTCCCATTGGCATCTCTAAGAGGAGGACGAACAAAAAAATTATTTGGTTGGGACATGATGACTTGAGGTGGTTGACTAGTCATGTGTAATAAATTTTATTGTATTTGCATCATTTGGGAATGATTAGTTGTTTGCATGATTTTCATTTGTTGAAATATTTGAGAAACAATTTGAGCTGTGTCAATTTGTGAATTAGTATTTGAAGGTGGGGTATTAGTTTTGTTAGGAGGGGGATTATTAGTGTTGGTGGGAGGAAGTGTATTGGGTGAAGGATTACTAACATTGGTATTGGGAGGATGACTAGGACAAAGGACCTCAACTACATTACATTGTGTAGTGCTTGGTTTTGGATTAGGAAAAGATGAAGGAAGAAAGTGAATAGTTTCATATGAAGTAATAAAATAAGTGAGATTATGATCTAAATCCTTGATTATGCAATGTTATTGAATAAGTAAAGGCTAAAAATATGTCATCATTATGAAATGAGACTATATAACCACACAAAAAATAGTTGTAAAACAATAGAGATAAGAAGGATACAAATAAGAATACAGAGTTGACTGGGTCAACCTAGTACTGGAAATAGGGTTTTAAAACTGAGTGAATAAAGATACAGAGTCAACAGGGTTGACCTATTAATATAACATGGGATAGAAAAAAACTTGATAAGGATATAGAGTCAACAAGGTCAACTTAGTACTGTATCTTGAGAAGTAGAAAATAATACTAGGTTGACCAGGTTGACTCAATACTATAGGTAGGGGAAATAGACAATCTGTAAGTGACTATGTTGAATAGAATGACAGTGTACTGAAATAAGAAAAATTTTGAAATATACTTTAAAAATAAGAAATAGAAGGAAACATGCAATCAATTGGGTCAATAAGAATGATCTAATTGAGGCACAGAGCACAAAACCTTGCACCAACACTGGCCAATGCAAATTTTTGTAATACAACATATAATGAGCAAAGAGCAAGAAGTTAAATGAAAATTAAATGCTAACTAAGTGGTCATCATAAGTGTTGTTAGATTATAAAGTGTTATTTTTAGTGTGATAGGGAAGTTGGCTAAAAGTAGGGAACTAGAAAGCAATATATGGATGGTTTCAGGACGTTTAGGTTGAAAGAGATCTATCTTGGTAATGGTATTGGCTTGGTCTTAGGGCCTACCCCCTCACTTTATAATCCTATAGTGATAAGGGTTTCGGGTGCTTTTCCAATATATACCATTAACCACATGTTTAAAGTTGGCCAAAAAACCAAGTTGGCTTCCCCCTTGGTGATAAAATCTAAGTATGTGGGCCTTGGGTAAACAAATATTTAAATGCATTTTGAAATTATGTGATGTGGTAGTGTGTGCAAGAAAGAGAAAAATAGTGTAACTAAATAGTATATTTAAAAACCACCTAATTAGACTATGTGAAGTATTTTAAGCATGTAAATAATTGAAAGTGAAAGTGTGAAGTAATTAGTAGCTTATAGATGTTAATTTCCAATTTGAAACACAGTATAGTGTCAGTTTAGACAAAAGTGTATGTGGACATTACAGAATAGAATCGATAGTATTGCTACTGTATTATTGAAATAAGGGTATGTAAGAACTATGTTGACAATGTCAACCTAATCTTTTAGATAGAAGATAAAATACAGAACTAGGTCGATTAGATGGTAGTTTTAAAGACTGTAAATTATGAAAAATAAAACTATAAAGAATAATTGAAATGAAAGAGAAATAGAAAAGGAATGTCGGTGGGTTAGAATATGTAGAGGAATGTGAGATTATAGTTGAAGTTCCTTGAAAGTTACTTGCAAATTCTACCAACTGTGTTGATTGGGTCAACTTAGTTCTACATTTCACTATTTGATGAACCCTGTGAAGATGATTATACTGATTTGGTCGACCTACTATGTTTTTTGGAAGCTTTCTAGAATTGTATACCAGTATGGTTGACCTAGTATGTTTTTTGGAAGTCTATAAGATGACTATATTGGCCTGGTTGACCTATTATGTTTTATGGAAGTTTTTAAAAGTATTATGTCAACTTTTTTGACTGAGTAACCTATATCTTGATGAATACCTACACAAATAGGATAGAGTTATCTTTGATACAATTATGTGTTAAACTTGTGCACAGAAGTTAGAAACTATACTAACCTTGTTTACCTAGTATCGCAAAATTAAAAAAATAATAAATAAAATAATAGAAAATGAAAAACATGAAATAAAATCTGCAAGAGTTAGATTCATGTCAGGTTCACTATGTATGCAATCAAAAATGCATCGCATCTATAAATCAATCTTAACTCAGAGAAGATAGATCCTACTTACACTTCCAATTGGGGATACATTAGATAATTGAGAACATGACTAATATGTGGATCCACTAGAAATATCTTATCACAATAATAATACTAGAGAGGGTTTCAAAGCCTCTAGTCAATCAAAACTATGCAATAACCCTAACTAAGTCCTATGTTTTCATATTCACTATACTAATTACAATTAAAACAAAGAAATCTAATCTAGTGCTCACCAAAGCTTGTGACACAAAGTGGGGGTAATAAACACAAAATGTAAATATGCATAGAATACATATATTCATGTCAATGTATACATAATCCTAATACATGGAAGATAAGTAAAAATGCATATCTATCTACTCTTACAAAGGAGAAACAAATTTAGGAATACTTACCTTTGAAGATGAACCCACTGAGCCTCAATCTCTCCCTTGGCCAAGGTGCTTCACAAGAGGTTATTTTGGTATGTAAGGATCGCAAGGATAAATCATCTCTAGGTTACACAACCTATCAATACATCCAAATGACTTCTCCACAAGACAAGAACCATGTCTCCAAAGAAAGTATGAAACCCTAAGCTTGATCCTCAAGTAGAATGGTGGATAAACAAATGTGCAATAGCTCTTACCTCTTCTTCTCTTCTCTAAATAATGGAAAAATGATCTTGTATATATAGGCAAATTTAACCCTAAGCCCTTCTGAAAGTTTTGGTCGATAGCGTTGACCCAGTCGACCTAGTATTGATATTGATAAAAATTCACTAGGTCATGGACTAGGTCAGCTAAGAGCCAACCTAGACCCTAAATGAATTTCACCAATAAGAGTACAAGGTTGACCTAGTACTGTAAACTATCAAAAGGGGTTTCAAGTTAGGAAAAGGGGGACAGAAGGTGGGAAATTATTGAAGGAGTGTACAAGAGAGAAGAACAAGCTTAGGGGAATGGTTTTTAGGATAAAAGTGTGTAGATAACAAGTGGTAAAAGGGACAATGATCTTGTGAAGCACCAATGTTCTACCCACCCCTTTCTTAGTGCACCCCTTAGGGCATGCACTTAGAGAGATTGAGACCTGATGGGTTCCTACAAGATAGAGAACATCAGTAATTAATAAAAGTTTGAAAATATTATGTGTATACACCTAGCATTTGCATATCTTTCTTATATTTTTCTCATATCAAATTTTAAAACATTTAAAATGGATACAAAGGGGCCTATTAATCCTCTTGACCCTAAGGAAGGTGATATCTCTCATCCCTTTAATTAGGTCTAGACTGTCACTTATCTAAAGGGTAAGGTGGCCCATTTTATATCATCAAAATAAAGTAATCAATCTAAATTATATAGGGTTTGTGTTTTTGAATCCCTGAAATATTAAATCACTAGTACGAACAAGTTAATAAAAGAGTTAAAAAAGTAATTGCATACTTATAAAATCCAATACATTATAGTGTTAATCATGTGTTTGCATCCTCATCTACCAATGTTGGGCCAAACAAGATTTCATATCAAAATGAAAAAATAAAACAAGATACATCCAAAATAAGTGACCAAAATACTACTGAGAGACCAAGTGAAATCCTAAGAGAAATGCTTCAAAACCAAGTGATCAAATTACCTCCTATACATCCTATATGCAGATCCAAATATTATTGTGTATATCATAAAATGCATGGGCATCATACAAATCATTTTTTTAATTTAAGAACAAAATAAAAAGTCACAAACATAATGGTGATCTTATCATTGATACATCAACCAAGAAAGCCACTCACACTATGAGTACCTCTCCTAAAGCACAAGTTCCAAAATAGTAAATATGGATACCAAAAGATAATTCAAAGCAAGAGAAGGGTCCAAGAAATAAATAAATAGATAAAATACCATTACCAAAGGTTTATAAAATTCTAAATGACATACAATTACCAAAGTAACAATGCTACTAAAACCACTAGAAAATAAACCATGTGAGCTCCCTTTATTGGTCAATACCAGACAACAAATGGACATAATTTCAAATGATTATGATAGTGGTGATACTATTCCTAATACCAATATGGTAGATGAATAGTTGATTAAACTTCATCTTGATCCACTCGATACCTTACCATGTGATCTATTGATACCTACAGGGTCTAATACATATCAGTTGAATCTATCTCCATAAAGTACATAACCAAATATAGATAAGGAAAGGTAAACCATATAACTTAGGATGTCAATAAGATATTTACATATAATGTGCACATAAATACAAATAATGACATACCAAAAAAGGCACCACCATAGTATGGTACAATTCATTATTCATATACAAATACTCCAAATGGCATATCACATGTTCAAGAACAACTTCATAAGTTACATATTTCCTATAACAATGATTGCATTGGTGATTATGATCCTAATGATAGTATATATTGGTATAATCTTGATGATACTGATTACACAACATATAAATATGATACAATTGATAATAATATAGATACATAAGTTACAATGTTATAACCCAAAGTAGAAACCTAGTTACCATTTGATCATGATAGTCAAGCTTTCTTATTTCCAACTGGGTTTCATTACATATGGTGATTACCTTAGTTATCACTACATCAATGAAAATGATCCAACTGAAGGATACAAAATACCAAAAAAATAAAAAATATTCAAAATTTCAAAAACATTTCCGACATGTACATACTCTATTGGCTCCTTGGCATCCATGTGTTAGTTCCATGTTAATGGATGGCATGTCATTTATTTTTACATACATGTGTGTCACACTTCTATTTGAGTGTGATAAAGGCATGCACAGATACATTATCTATTCATATTTTAGATGTTGTGCCTTCCCTCTACTCATGCCATATGGACAATAGGGGCATTTGCTTCTTTGATCATGATACTCATAGGTTATATGGTTCGATGATCACTTTTCATTATCATGTATGAGCTTATACATACTTCCATATGCCTTTATCCATGATTATATATTTCATAGGGTACTTGATATGTTATGTACAAGATTCTTTTTTATAACATATTTGATCCATTGACTACTATGATATATTTATGTTGGTTGCTTATGTTTTCTTTTATGCACTACCTTAAGTACCTTGCCCTACTATTGTCTTGCTTGTTCGAGCATTTGGATATGTTCCTTTGTTTTTGGTCCCCATGCCTATGTGTGCTTTCTTTGATAGTTTAATATGTCATTATTTATTGTATGGATATTTGAATATGTCATTCTTGCTTTTGTGGACATTTGAATATGTCATATCCCTTCGATTGTGTAGCATTTGAACATGCCCCTTGTTTGCAATCTCCTTAGACCATTATCTATTGACTGATTTTGAGTGATATTTTGTGTGATTATTTACTTATTGAGATTGTACTATTTTTATCTAGACATTTCCATGATCTTTAGCATGCATCTTAGGCCTTCATGTGATCACATTATTCTATGTGCTTCAATGCTACATTTACCTAGACACATTATTCCATATGCTACATGGTTCCATTCATAAATTATTTAGTTATATTATCCTTTGAAGGTGAGGAAACTATTGGTTTCTATTCTTACCTCACCTCAAAAAGTGGCATATTAGTGGGGGCATGTCATAGATGCATGTTCTTCACATTTATCATAGTTTTTAGATTCAGTGGGGGCATGCTTTAAAAGCATGTTCTCCACACTTATTTAGTATTTATCACAATTTTTAGATCCATTAGGGGCATGTTTTGGAAGCATGTTCTCCACACTTATTCAATATTTAGAATAGTTTTCAGATCTAGTGGGGGCAATGCTTTAGAAGCATGTTTTCTACATTTATCAATATTTATCACACCTAGATTCAGTGGTGGCATGCTTTGGAAGCATGTTCTCCACATTTATTTCACTTTTAATATTTCTCCATATATAGTGGGGGCATGCTTCAAAAGCATGTTCTCCACACTTACATAGTTTCTAAATTGGCCAAAACACATAGTTATATAAATTCATATTCATAGTTGTAGCTGAATTTTATACATTTATACCATTTTTATACACGATTTCAGCATGAGACATATCTAAGGTTCATATGCTATGGAATGTGTACCTAATATTACAAAATCCAAATCAATTTCAAATTTTAGAACACTCTTCTATGGATTATCATTACCCACCAGGATGGACTTTTACAAACTATATTGAGCCAATCTAATACAATAGTTGGTTCACTTTTGGTATGGTTGAGGTGATTAAATCACTCAATCTTGCCAAGTTTCTAGGTTAGACTTGATTGTATCATCCAGCCTCACTAGTTTTATAGTATGAGTTAACTTTGTTCACTCATGTTCACTAGGTTATAAGTATGATCGAGTTGCACAATTGACCTAATCTCGACTGTTGGGTGAAAACTCACTTTTTTTCTAAGGTGGGGGAATGTTCCTTCTAATATCTCTATATCCTTAGATATATACTTTCTAGATTTATATATTTTTCCTAATCTCAGTTTTAGTGATTCATAATGATACATCTTTCAAATCAAGTTGCCAATAGCCAAGGCAGTTGCATCAATACACATGTGTACTCCTAAACTATTTTCTTTCAATTTTAATCATTTTTAATGCTTTCAATTTTAGATTATATGCACTAATTATATACTATAACATGATCTTAGTTACAAGTCAGTCACCAATAAAGCACTAAAGTTAGACTCACGCAAAGGCAAGGTGTGTTATACACAATAGGTATGCATTTTTCTAATTTAAAATAGTAATTCCATTACTATATTAAAGGGGGGAATGTAGATGATATTTATAGATTATATATCACCTCAGTCTTATACACTTGGCAAAATCAGACCTTGGTTATTCCTCTTAGTTCTAGACCTTTCCTGATTTTGTAAATCTTGTATTTGATCTATCTTGTACCCTTTAGCCTATATCTTGGCCTGACTAGTCTTATGTTGATGATCAAGACCTTATATCTTTTCCAAAATGATTAAAATATACTTATCATATGCCCCTATAAGTTTTGAGCATGTACTTACTTTTTAACTGCCAGAACACAAGTGTCAGTCCTAGACCCTTATGTTGATGTTAGTGTCTTACCTTGACACAAGTGTCTAGTGCCCTAAAGTCATCTAATTTGTAAATTAAATATATCTTGATAGTTGGATTCATTTTTTTAATGTGATATATTTCCTAATATGAGTGTTATAAATTCATAATCACTCCTCATTCATTCCTCACCTAGAAAAGACCTAAGGCAACATATCAAAGCATTCAATCCAGAACTCAATAAAGCAAAGCTTTCTTATTTTCTCCTATTTTCATATCAGTCATAGGGATAGCACATACATAGGTCTAAAGTATTGAAGGATCAGCCTTAGATCCTGATTTGCCAAGTTACAAGCTAGGTCACCTTTGTATTTACTTTCTACATATTACATGATTCACATACAAGCCAATGCATAGGGGACAACTACATTAGTCTGAGAACCTCTTCAGAGTATTGGCTATGTAAGAAACACTCATTGACATAGATGTATTTTGGGTTATCTCAACACCATGAGCCTACTAACTCATTTTTTCCCAAGGTCACTATGAAGATGAAGAAGTAGGGTTTTGTAATTTCATGAAGAATGATAATACATGACCCAGATCAAAATGCACCAAAGTGAAGGTGAAGACAAACCTAGAAGTATCTAGGTGGTAACACCCCTTTCCAATAGGTGTTATGTATAGTACACCTACATATAATTTAGATAGTAGGATCAATGTAACCATCCCAAGCTGATGCTAGTGTTTGTAGCTCTAGAGGCACCTAATCTAAAATTTGGTGATTGTTCTAGATTCTTCTTTCAGACTGCTTCTTGCATGTTCTAGATCTAGAACTATGTCGGTATCAGAACCAACTAAGTACATTATTTCTTTGTCATTTTCATATCTAGCATATATGTACTTACTATTTTTAGCCTATCTCAATTTAATGAATTCAATATATGTTATATATGAGTTTAATATTTAATTGGCATACTATAGATCTAATCATCACCCTTATGCATTGTCATTTTTATATTCTTAACCTTATCTACCCAAGTAGGATCCTTATCTAATTTAGGGTCAAATAAATAACAATTAATTTAAGTCTTCTTAAATTAAAAAGGGTTAAACACATACAAGCAGGGTAGTAAGGACCCTACTTTTTAGGTTGGGTCGTAAAGGGAAGTGGCATGTGAATACAGCTAAGTTTGAGTTGTATTTCTATGAACTTGACAAATTAGTGGACTATTTGGCTTCCTATAAAGGAGAACATCAAATAAATGTAACATCTAATCACCTTCTAATTATTTTTTGAACTTATTTTTGTTGATGTGATTATGGAATTACTTTTTTTTTTCCATGGGAAGCTACCAATGCACATTGGTATCATTGAAAAATCTCTTTTACCACCTGAGTTTTAGAGGGAAGGAGTTGTGAGATTTTTGTTCAAAATGTTCCATTAAAAAGTCAATTATCATTGGAGGCAGAGAGGATCCCATTGCAACATCTTTTGATTATCCAAAAATGACACCTCTGAAGATAATAAAAGTTGACTTTGAGAAAAAATCAACTAATTATGTAGTTTTCCCACCAGTTTGCCTTTTAACTACTAAAATAGACTCATTGATCAAAAATTTTATGAACAATGACACATATCACAACTTAACAAAATTTCATGATTTTCTATAATCTTATCTTTTATGAAATCAACAAAATGAAAAGAATCTTAAATGAAAGATGTTTTCCTTCCTACTGAAATTTTGATTTTATTTGTAAGGCAAGATGTCAACTCATATGTAAGAGAATATTTTATGCCCACTATTAGACTTAATGAAACTATTCCTTTGTGAATCTTCAGAATCTCAAAATCCTTGAGGTTATCTCTTTGTTGAGTAGAAGAGCTTTTTCACATTTTATTCGAAAGATTACTCTTTGACTATTTTTTTCACTCTTTTTTAAATAAAAGTGATTAGATTAAAATCCTAAACTTTTATAGCATCCACTAATGAAAACTTTGATGATGACTATATTAAAGGATTTTGTTTTTAGAAAAACCCACTTTATTAATATTTTTTTAGGGGAATCTACATCAAACATAACCCTGAGCTTACTAGTTGGGAAAATCGTACTCCAAGCCATTACTATAACATCAATGATGATGTAATTATCCCATTCCCCACCACATTTAAATCATGATTGAAACTTAGATTCCCCAAATATCAAATAAACACGTTGCCACATTTCTAATTTATACCATAAAATTTTTCCACTTGATGTATAAAGCCAAGGCTTTTAAAATATTATCATGCAGGAGGCATATTTTAGGGTAAAATGCCTCCACTTTATCATCTAAACAAATATTAGGCATTAAAATTGTTTTAATTAAGCATCTTTATCACTCTTGACAACTATTGAAAATATAATTAATTAAGAATGTTTATAACTTCTTATAAACTAGTTTTGCAATTGTGTCTACCACAGCCTACTATGATTCCCTTCCAACATGGGATTATGCTTTAGTTAGTGATGACATTGTCTTGGTCATTGGTTTTCTATTTATTTTCATCATACTCGATCATCCTCCATGATTTCTCACTTTTAACCAAAAGTAAAGTAACCGTGCATTTTTTACCATACACATTTTTTCACTGCATAATATATCATATGTAATATTTATATATACTACATAATTAACATATAATATATTATATTGTTATATATTTATTATATAATAATATAATTAAACATATATAATATATATATATATATATATATATATATATATATATATTATTATATAGTAATATATATATAATACTAATATATACTAGCACTTGCCTTAAAGGTAGAAGTTACATCAGAAGGGATGTAATTCTTTGTTTTGGTAAAATGGCATTTTATAAAGCGAAAGAGTGTTAATTAACAATTGTAGTTCACTCAAAATTCATGATCAATGACCTCATCTTACCTTTTTTTAATAAAGGGTTAAGAAACAATACTTTTTAGTGGAGTTGATGGTGGAAAACAAGGTTGTCTAATGTGCAGGGAGGAGACATTTTGTTTCACGATGAGCTTGTACAATTACAAAGTAATAGGGAAGGACAAGGTCATACATAACATGAAAGTGGTCAAATATTTCAAGGTAAGATGGATGATGATGGTGATGGAAAATGAAAAGGAATTTTAGGTGATTTTATACACCAGAGAGCCCATATCATACACCAAACCTTGATTCAAGGCAATTATTAGATATACATGACCTGCACCCATTGTTAATTGGTTTTTAACATACATGGTAGTGGCATATTTTATTGGTCACAATATATTATCAAGGGCATACAAGGATGTCAAGAGAGCTGATTTGATTATGACAAGGATCCATGTTTGATATGTGGGTCAAATCAACACTACAATGTTGTTGATGTAGGGATAAGAAATTGAGATTTAGGAGTTTGTATTTATATATACTAATTATAAATATAACATATTTTAAAAATATATAGTATATTATATATATAATTATATTAAATACTAATATATATAGGTAATTAAGGGTTGATGGGTCCCTTGACCTTCATACCATAAAAACAAATTACAAGAAAACTTGGCCATATCAAAAACTAAATACGATATACCAAGAACTGACTGGGACCAAGAACTAAAAAAAACAAGCCACAAGAGGCAAATAACCCAAAAAGAGGCCAAACCCAAAATATATGATAGCCAAATGACCTAGGAGATAAATATTGATTATAAAACTCAAAACCAACATAGCAAGACTACCAAAGCAAACAAAGACTAAGCCAGAGGAAGAGGACCTAGTCCACCAACCCACTTGCTAGCATTCAATTCATTTTTGCCACCACATGAAGGTCCACTACCACCAACCTCACCACCACCACCATCCCATAGAGTTCCACTAACAACTAGCTCACCTGAAGACACCACACCTCCATGCCTCCACATGATCCCATCCATTCTAATATAGCCACTAATTCCATCACTTGAAGCCTCTATATCCTTTTCCACTATATTCCACCTCCTCAATCAAGGAATTTTAACACATTTCATCACAAATGACCTACCCATTCCTAGATAACAAAATACACTCTCCATGTAGGAAAGCATATGGCAAGATGTTACCTACCATCATATGGTAGGACCCATCCCTAGTTCCTAAGGGAGAGGTGAGGGAGTATTGCTTCTATATAGATGAACCATCATTTTCACCATTGATGCTAGGTGAGATGTCTTTTGATAACTCAGTGTCACCACCACTAAATCCAAATAAATAAGCCTTCAGTGAGGCTAGGTCTAAAACTGGTAACAATCTACTCAAAGGGCCCAAATTTATGATACTCTCTTTCATAAATTTTGCATGTTCTAATAACATATAAAACCAACCCTCTAAATCAATGAAGGCCCTAAGAGGGATTGAACTTGGATATTCTACTTGGGAGAACAATAGAGTGTAGTGTTCCACCAGTGAAAATTCACCCACAACTATCTCCAACCCCACCCTGAAGTCTGAGTTTAGAATCCTCTCTATAGTTACCATTATGATGCCCCTATCCTTCAGAACCAACATCAAATTTCCCACAAACATTGAAGAGATCAATGAATTTACCTTAATGTATTAGGGAATCTCAAGAAAAACCATCCCAATAATCTCATTGACCACCTGTAGAATACTCCTATATTATAGAATGAAAACCTCCTTCGATCTTCGATCTAACACCCTAGCTTCAAAGGCCATCTCTCACTTGGCAGCCTTCACCCACAATAATGGTTCACTTAAAGTGACTTGGAGTATTCATTCCATGGTTTTAAACCCTGTTATGAACCTTTGAAGATCACCTCTCTCTAGTGTAAATGTCAAAAAACTTGGTAACCTTAGCATAAATGCAAACAAACTATCATGCAGCCAAGTAAGTTAGGCATGGGAGGATTACTTCATAAATGTGGGGGAATAAAACCATCCCATCCAGTGATGGCTTCCTCCCCATACTCCCATCATGAGACATGGGCCCCATTGGCCTAACCCCATATAATGGTGCATGACTTAACCTTACATCTAACCAAGCACTCCAATCATTATCCACAACCACTTCTTCAACCTATGTTATGACTTTATTGGCTAAGAAAATTGTGATAAAATTTGATTTGTGAAAGAAATGTTTAGCTTCCCAAAAACTAAGATATTCTAGCACATCACAAGCATAACTTAATATGTTCTCAACATTCCAAAACCCAACCTTCTTATTACGTAGAGCCTAGATTATCACATTTGAATCAGTTTCAATAACAACCTGATTAATGCCATGCAAAGTTAAAAGATCCAAACCAAGGACCAAAGCCTATACTTCTACCTCATTGTTAGTTTTTTCATGAGCTTCATTGACACTACTCTGATCAATAATCCAACACAATATTGAATCTCATAACCTACCATTGATGCCTCTAGATTTCCCCTAGCTGTACTATCAAAATTCATTTTGAAAATCCTAGGAAGTGGAGGAAATCACTTTGTCTTACCAACTCATCAAAGAGATTTAGGACACATGATCAAACCATTAACAAGGGGGGGACCTTCAGTAGGATCTAAGAGGAGATGATCTATAGGTCCCACTCGGAAAGACTCCATCTACATTGCTTGGCATATATGGATCCAACTTCTGACATCACCACTCCTGCTTCTTTAAACACTTTCTCAAGCGAGCTTATTTTCCCTTAAAAAATTCATTGATCTCATCTGTTCCATAGAGTATAAATTAGAATAGCTAGACACACCTATCATGAATTGGAAAAGGTATGCTTATAGGACCCAATTGATCAAGATGTAAAGGCCTACATCAAATATTCTAACCTATCCCAACACTAACTAAGTTTACTACAAACCTAATCCCAACTAGCCACCACAAAGGCACATCAAAATAAGAGATGATTGGTGGCTTCCTCCACTAATAAACACATGATATATCTAGATGGCCCAACAATTGCCATCTTGGATAGCCAATCCTAATTCAAAATCCTCCTTAACATGGCTAGCCAGGCGAAAGCCCTAGCCTTGGGAAGGCTTGCCTTACTCCAACACAAAAATTTAGCCCATCGGAAGGATGGTTCATTTTGATTCACCATTTTATAACCCAGGTTGACTAATTATAGGCCTATCTTCATCCAAATCCATTGAATATAGTCATCTTTATTATTAATGAAGATCTTCCTCTTGGCAATATTTTCTACTAGCACAAGTTTTTGGTTAGTTGGGATTAGCATTGTATCCAAGTCTTTCCATTTCCAATAGTTTAAACCCACAAAAGGCCTTGGTTCTAGATAATCACACACTTTATTACCTCAAGAAACTTTTAAAACATCTTTATCCTCCTCAGACTCCTGATAGTCTACAAAGGCCTATGCTCATTCCATTAATCCCCCTAAAAGTCTATTGAGCATTAAATATTAACTACCTAGGATACATGATCTTTGATGATGGGCTGACATTTAGGAATAAAATTCCAAAGGTGAGACCCTTAGGAGGATTTTATACCACTAGAATATTGGTTGGGGAGATCTCCCCAAAGTAATTATGCTGCAACAAGTTATTCCACAAATTTTGTGTCTAATTAACCATACCCCACACTAGTTTAGTGCCCAAGGCTAGATTTTGAATCGCTAACCTTTTGATGACAACACATCCCCACCTCCCCTAGTTTGAGGTAAACACACATTATCCAATTTGGTTGGAGGTATCTTCTTTTTATCTTGAGTTCCTTGACACAGAAAGTTTTTCATAATACAATTGAGCTCCTTTAGCACTTTCACCAGTGGTTGCATAACAAATAGAGTGTAAATCAATAAGGTGCTTAAATTACACTTAATAATGCTTATCCTACTAGCCAGGGAGATCCACTTGCATCTCCACTTTGAAAACCTTGACCAGAATAATATGATCATATTGTCCCATAAGGATGCTCTAGTAAAGAGGGAAACACCCAAGTATTGGGTGGGTAACTTTCTAATTTTAAAATCTAAAGCTCTTGTAATTTTTAGTTGTACCTATCATGGTAATAAATTAAATTTTAGATTTAGTTGTATTGATCGATTGCCCTAAAAGCCTCTCAAAATCATCCAAGGGTTGTTTGAAATCAAGTGTTTCTCTCTTTGAAGTTATGCCTAAAAACACTATGTCATCAACAAATTATTGATGCACGAGACTCTTAACACCTTTTGTGACCCTAATCCCTCTAATCAAACCTTCTGTATAAACCCCAAAAATTGCCCTTCCTAGAGCCTCTACCATTAGTATGAAAAGGAATGGGGAGAGTGGGTCTCTTTGTCTTAGCCCTTGAGAGGCTTCAAAGAAACCAGTTGGTTCCCTATTGACCAAGATTGAGAATCTAAGACTTGAAATGAAAATAAATACTCAATTACACCATTCTTTGGCAAATCCAAAAATTTCCAAAGTTTAGATCAATAAATGCCAATACACCTAATTATATGCTTTACTAATATCCAATTTCAATATCTTCCCTTTTGTGGCTTACTACAAGTGAATGGATGGTTTCATGAGTGATTACGGTTCCATCATGGATATATCATCCAAGGATAAATCCACCCTACTCATTGGAGATCAAATAACCTAAAGCAACCTTGAGTCTAAATGATATGGCCTTTGAAATTATCTTGTACATTATATTACAAAGTAAAATTACCCTGAAGTCCCAAAATGATGATCAAATATTACATTTTTAAATTAAAATGATGAAAGTGCATTTTATTTCTAGCCCAATCCTCTATTTTATATGATATTCCTCCACCATACCGACCACCTCATCACCCACTATATCCCAAAAGCTTTACAAAAGTGTTGGTTGGAACACATCTTTATTAGGAGCTTTCTCTTTAGGTAAGTGCATAGAGTTGGGGGACAATTCCATGGACATTTACCACAACATTATTAAATTAATTAACAACATGACTGCATTATTTAATTAACACAATCATGTTACTTAAGGCTAAGCTTAGGATTACTGAGCCATAACACAATTGTGTTAGTGTTAATAACATGATTGTGTTATATTGATTAGTAATGTGATTGCATTATTAACACTAATATGATCATGTTAATAACATGATCATTTCCCCTATGTTTTAAAAAAATAAATAGGAAACCCAAACGTAAAATGTATTCATTTTGTATTCGTGATCCCTCCTCATAGCATGCTTTGTGATCACATTTTGTCCAAACCAGTGCCAAAATTCACCCTACAGGCTTATTAATTGATGATGCCATCACATAAGAGAAGTAAGTCATCAAAATATATTATATTTAACCCTAATTTTTCATAATTTCCATTATTTTTAACCCATGTTTTTATTTATAATTTCTTTTTTTCTAACAACCTGTCTTGCTAACCCTCCCTACCCTCCACAAAACCATTTGGTTGCTCCTCCTCCTTACCCTCCACAAAACCTTGTAATTCCTCCTATCCCTCCACCTAACCCTCCCACAGTTCCCCAAACCCCCCTGGTAGTCAAGAGTTGTTAATTGATAATATTTTTAGAAACAAACTTGAAATTGAAGACCTAATTGACAGAATGAGAGATCCCAATTCAACTAACCCCCACCGCACCTAGCTAATTGATTCCCTACATACCTTATTAGGTTAAATTGACCAATGGACCTCATATAGAGATACTTTTAGGGCCTACTATGTTGACAAGTTTTCAGCCCTTCAGCTCAAGAATTTAAAATTTTCAAAATCTAACATTTATGCCCTATTCATTGACCCAACCACCAATACCACCTTTCCTGTAATGGCCAAATGTTTTCCTATCCATCGTTGTGTACATAACTAAATCATGGCCAATTTTTGGGATTGATGGTGGATGGTCTTTGACTATCCACCATATAACAACCATGAGGTCCCTTTATATTTTTTTAGGAAACTCTATTGTGAGTTTGCCCTCAATCAAATTCCTAATTATTTTGATTTTAGTGAGTTTTAGGGTCAAGGAAAAGGCTCTACATAAGATCCACTAGGTGCACATCATGCACCTAATTAGCCTACATATATTTTTATCCAAAATCCTCTTGAGCTTAGATATCCCCTCTATCATTTAGCAAGTCATGGAGATAGACACTCTCCATGTTCTTAGCTCACTCATCGATACAGTTATTCAGCATATAATTAGGATTTCATATAGTCATGTTATAGATACACCATAGGCTACCCCACCCTAACCCCACCCTTATAGTTTATGTGTATTTATGTGCATGGGACCTTCTGATGATGATGGCATCGATGGTTCAGATGGATTAGATCATATTCTTATGACTGATGAGTTTTTAGCATGCACATTTGGTGTGCAATCATCGGTCACCACACAGATGCAATTATATTTTATATAAATGCCATGTTAAATTTAAGTTATATTTGAAAATTTAATTTCTAAGCTAAGAATTAATTTACAAAAAAAATTAATATAATATATATGTAATTTTTTATGTCATAGGATGTGATATTTCCTTCATCGTCACAGCCAGTATTTATAGCATTCAATTTGTCACAGCCATTGTTCACACATTTGGATCTAGCTATTGGGCCATCCACGATTGCATCTACCTCTATTAGGATGACACCATTTACATATATAGAGGTAAAAATTATTTACATATATGTTTTTCTCTTTACATTTGTTATGACTGTAGTTGTTTACATATACATGTTGATGAGTGATGTGGGATATGATTTCTCTATTTTCGTGTCTCTTACTTATACTTTATTTGGGTAACTTCATGTTAGTCTAGGTATAATTCTTAATTGGACCTCATCTTAGCATTCTTCTCTTATTTTATTGGTTCTTCTCTAACAAGTTTATACTTGCCCTTGTTTCCCCCTAAGCTTCATCTCCTCACCCTCTATCATATGCTTGTTTTTACATCTAAGTATCTACATATTATGGTGGTGGTTGTACTTAATGTTGGCATCCTACCATAATTGCAACCTAGACATGGGATATTTTTCTAAATTTACTCCTTCAATTATTACTCTCCCAATTTTTATCATGATGGTAGTAGAGTGTCTACCTCATTCACAAACTATCCTAAAATACCCCAATATAGTAGAGCTACCAAATATATCATTGTTAGTGTGTCCACCACTCATGGAAAGTCTCTCAATGGTGGCATACCTATCCAACTAGAATCCCTAATGACCCACATTATCCCAATCTCTAACCCTCACTAGTATGGGGTCATGTGCTCGTACACCAAAGAATTACACCTAATTAACAACCTTACCTCTATTAAGGCCACAACCCTGCCTTTAGTAGATAAGCCTAGTATCCTAATCACAACCTTAAATTATTTTACATGACACATCCTAGTTGGTGAATCTAGGTCACTTACAAATGAATCTACTCGATGGGACAACAATCCCCACCTACATAATCCAGAGTATCCCTGTTATATATAGTATGGCTAAATCATTAGTCATTAATTTCTCTATAATCCTAGGAAGCCAATCATACTTCATCACTCTACTCCATCAAATTTAGGCCACCCATTTTAAAACACATTTTAAAATATCCCTAAATACTCTAAGTTAATCCTAAAAAATCATCCAAAAGGAATTAGTTACGAGGGTTCAAACCTAAGTCAAACCCCTATTTTTAGACAAGTAATAAATCAACAACCAATATAGTCCAACATTTAATATAGCATAAATTGAATATCTTGAGCCAACTATATTTATACTTATCAATTTGAAAAAAAGAAACTAGTATATTATATATTCCCTTTCACAGTTTTAATCCTTTAATTTTGGTTTTGGTATAAGGTTGTTGCTATAACACTTTAATAGATGGCTTATAATTTCATTTCTAAGCGTATTTTCATGTGCATGTTTGTCTTCTTCTTTCTTATGATGTGTCATTGCATTCACGTACTTATATAGACATATATTTTATATGTATAAGTACTTATATTGATCATTTTGGTTTCCATATATAACATTTGATGTACTTTATATAAAACTAAGTGATTAACCTTGTTTACATGAACAGTTGATGGCTGGTACTAACACTCCTCCCTCTCTACGAGCTGAGATAGACATAGGCATTATTGTTGCAATGTCATCTACATAGGTGCTAACAGAGGTATATATTGGTTCTTATAATTTTGAATTGTCAAAATAGACTTGTTTTAATAATTTTAGTACATGTGTACTTGGGGTAAATATAACTTATGTTTATGTATTGTGTATGCAGGGTTATCCTATGACAGTTGATAGTCCCAATCAGATCGTAATTGGGGAAACATCTCATGTTCCTCCCATATTTGAGATGCCTATTTAGATATTTGAGCCTAACATTGACTTGATTGAGTGTGAAAAATGGATTAAGTAGGATCACAAGCTTGCAATAAGTGCACATGTTTAAATGATTTTTTATTGTAGTTTATAATTAATTTCTTAACAATTGTTTGAACATGTATTTTATGTTAATTTCATAACAATTCTTGTACTTTAATAGGCTAAGCTACAAGTTAGCTATGAGCATAGGACCAACAGTCAGACCTTAGAGCAATCCAAGGCATTAGAGGGGTCTCCATCTACTAGTAGAGCATCCTAGGGAGAGTCTTTTTCAAGGAAGGCAAAGAGAGGGAGGCTATTTGATGAATGAGATGTCTTACACACATTAGATTTACTTTTTTTTATTCCTATATGGCAATTTATGCATTGTATATGCACATGTGACATTTAGCCAACATTAAATACTATGTTGGCAGATGTAATTTTTTGTATGGCTATCATGGCTCAATCTATGTATTATTAACATTGGACATGTATGTGCCTATATTGTATGCCTATCATTACTTAATCCATATAATTTATATTTATTTTTTATTTCATTGTGTGTTATTATATAGTGTTGTTTTGATCTCCAAATTATTATCTGTATTGAATCTCGTATTTAATGTTGTATGCATGCACAAATGAGGATTTTAAAATTAATCTTTTTAATGCTATAAATCTCAAATCAAGTACATATTTTTTTAAAATTCAAGTTTTTAAATTTCATTATGTGTAGTGGAAATGACTAATGACACTCTTATCACTTAGGCTTAATGGCCTTCTTTTCTTTGTACCTGCTTTTTATATGTGTTTTTGATGCAGAGCTTTCTCAACAGCTTGCAAGTGTTCAAGATCTTGATCAAAGGTATTTTTATCTAATCTTATGTATTCACTTATATTCTACCTTAGGACTGCTTATCATACTCATATAACACAATTCCAACTTTTGAACCCCTCTCTTTTATCTTTTCTCAGATTTCTCTCTTTAGCCTTTGTCTTGGCTTCTAACCATATTTTAGGGAAAACCTCATGTTTTATTCTATACATAGAATCTTTGAGGAAAAATAATTATGTTTTTGACAACCCTTTTCCATGTCATTACCTCACACAAAATTTTGGGTTAGGTTCCTTTGCAAAAATCTTATACGTCTAGGCTTACTTGGTATTCTAATTAGCCCTTGAATGCACAAAGCTCTAAGTTTTGACCATTATGGAGACAATTTTACCAAAACAAAACTTATTTGACCGCCCTTTCGGCTAATCTTGATTTTTAATCAATTTTGGCCCTCAACTCTTCACCTAAGTTCAACTATCTTTTTTAGCTTCTTTCTCACTAGATCTCTTAGGCTAGTTGACTAGGTCTCTTAGGCTAGTTGAATAGGTCTATAGGGTATTAAAGTAAATAATATAGAAGGTATAAGTATGAAATAACTTTAGTCACTTAATAGACCCTAAGACACACTATATTAAAAAAATTCATGAATTTTGAAGTATTGAATCTCTTCCTATGGTTAAAACCCTAAAAGTCAAGGTTTATAGCAAATGTATAGGCTAAGATTAAAAATAATTGCATAAAATTTCCAACCAAGACTTTCAAGATGATCTAATTCTTTGATTAGGTCTATCTAACATTATTACAAATTTTTAATTCAATAAACACATTCTCACAGCCCTCAGGGCATTCATAAATAAGAAATCTCAATCATTCAATATTGTATTTTGTATGTTAGAAATAGGGGTATGTAGGGTCTCTAGGTTTTTCAACATCAAATAACTCTATAACTGATAATAAGTTTATCACCACCTTATATAATAGATAATTAAATATTGAATACTCATACTCTTCACCATCTACTTCAAATGGAATGTGAGGTTACAAAACCAAAACTGACTATTAACCCAAAGCAGGGTATAGAGGGTTTCTTTATTCTAGAGATTAATAGGTCAATTACTCAATACCACCTAATAGTTCAATAGGTCAAATTTGTCAAAATTATCAAAGTTGTCAAATTTGTCAAAGTTGTCAAAATTGTCAAAGTTGTCAATAGGTCAATAGGTCAATAGATCGATTAATCATTATGTTTCTAGGTCTCTAGTTTAAGTTGTCAAAGTTTTCAAAATTATCAAAGCTGGTAAAGTTGTCAAAATTGTCAAGGTTGTCAAAATTTTCAAAGTTGTCAAAGTTGTCAATAGGTCAATAGATCAAATACTTATTAAGTTTTTAGGTCTCTAGTTTAAGTTGTCAAAGTTGTTAAAGTTATAAGAGTTCAAGTTGTGGTTGTAAAATTCTAGTTCTGATGTATTTTGGGTGAAAATTGACATTTCCAACATGTCCAAGGGGGTAGATAACATTTAGGACTAGGTTTTTGGCCTCCCATTAGGCTTGATCGACAAACCCACCACCCATTCTGACCTCAATAACACCCTTCCCAATACAAGAAAAATGTAATTTTTTAGCATAAGTTCAAACACACATAAAACAAAACCTATAATTCATTTATAAAATACATTAGATCCTTCATGTACCACCTTAATCTCTCTTATTACACCCTAGAACACTCAGGTGGAAGCTTAGATATCAATCTATTAGACAAGTTGCAATGATGGGTCCAAAAATGCAAGTTTTTATTAGTGAACAAGCAACTTCTCAAGCTCCAACTGGCATTTCTACCTCCAAAACCTCCACCTATGAATCTATTGATTTTATCATGTCCAAATAGACAAAATACATGTTATTATGCCACCACAATGTTTGCATCCACCCAGAAGTGCATTTTCACTACCATTTTAGAGAGTGGAAACACTGATAACAAATGTTGTCAGAGTTCAAGTTGTGGTTATAGAAATTTGGTTTTGATGATTTGTGGGTGAAAAATAACACAACCAACACATTCAGTGGGAGGATAATGTCTAGGACCAAGTTCTTGGCCTCCCATCAGGCTCGATCGAAAAACCCACCACCCATTCTGGCCTCAAGAACACCCTTCCCAATACAAGAAAAATGCAATTTTTTAGCCTAAGTTCAAACACACATTGAATGAAACTTGTAAGTAATTTTTACAAACCATTAGATCCCTCACATACCATCTTAATCCCTCTAATATCACCCTAAAAAAAAAATTGGAAGCCTAGCAAGTTACACTGACAAGTCCAAAAATGTAAGTTTTTGTCAGTGAACAAGCAACTTCTCGAGCTCTAACTAGAATTTCTACCTTTGGGACATTTAACTATGAATATATCACTTTTATCATGTCCAAATTAAAAAATTACATGTTATTATTTCACCATGATGTTTGAATCCACTTGGAAGTTCATTTTTACTACCATTCCAAATAGCAAAAACACTGATAATAAATATTGTCAGAGTTCAAGTTGTGGTTACAAAACTCTTGTTTCGATATTTTGTGGGTGAAAATTGACACTAAAAATACATCCAAGGGGTGGATAATGTCTAATACAAGGTTCTTTGCCTCCTGTTAAGCTTGATCAACAAACCCACTACTCATTTTGACCTCAAGAACACCCTTCCCAATACAAGAAAAATATAATTTTTTAGCCTAAGTTCAAACATGCATAGAATAAAACATATAATTCATTTACATGAACCATTAGATACTTCATGTACCACATTAATCCCTCTAATCTCACCCTAGAGCATTCGGGTGGAAGCTTAGAGATCCATTTGTTAGACAAGTTGCAGTGACAGGTCCAAAAATGCAAGTTTTTGTCAGTGAACAAGCAACTTCTCGAGCTTCAATTGGCATTTATACCTCCAAAACCTTCACCTATGAATTTATCACTTTTATCATGTCTATATAGACAAATTACATGTAATTATTCCACCACAACATTTGAATCCACTCGAAAGTGCATTTTCACTACCGTTCCAGAGAGTGGAAACACTGACTCCAAATGTTGTTAGAGTTCAAGTTGTGGTTTAAAAACTCTAGTTTTGAAGCTTCATGGGTGAAAAATTACACCACCAACATGTCTAAGGGGGAGGATAACATCTAGGACCAAGTTTTTGGCCTCTTATTACGCCTAATCGACAAACCCACCACCCATTCTGGCCTCAAGAACACCCTTCCCAATACATAAAAAATGTATTTTTTTAGCCTAAGTTCAAACATGTATAAAATTAAAATTATAATTAATTTATGTGAACCATTATATCCCTCATGTACCACATTAATCCCTCTAATTTCACCCTAGAGCATTTGGGTGGAAGCTTAGAGATCAATCCCTTAGATAACTTACAGTGACAGGTCTAAAAATATAAGTTTTTGTCAGTGAACAAGCAACTTCTCAAGATTCAATTGGCATTTCTACCTATAAGACCTCAACCTATTAATCTATCACTTTGATCACATCCATATAGACAAATTACATGTTATTATGCCACCATGATGTTTGAATCCACCCAAAAGTACATTTTCACTACCGTTCTAAAGAGCAAAAACACTAACAATAAATATTGTTAGAGTTCAAGTTGTGGTTAAAAAACTCTAGTTTCGATGCTTCATGGGTGAAAACTGACACTACCAACACATCTAAGGGGGTGGATAACCTTTAGGACTAGGTTCTTAGCCTCCCATCAGGCCTGATCGATAAACCCACCACCTATTCTGGCCTCAAGAACACCCTTCTCAATAAAAGAAAAATGTAATTTTTTAGCCTAAGTTCAAACACACATAAAATGAAAATTATAAATCATTTCCAAGAATCGTTAGATCCCTTACATACCACCTTAAGCCCTCTAATCACACCTTGGAGAAAACATGCATAAAACCTAAGCTTTTTTTAGCTTCAAAAATATAGAATTCTTTACTGACAGTGCCAACCACCTGAAGGTGAAAGCTTATCTAACACCACTAACCTACAAAAAATTGTTAGTAAGTAATTAAAAATGAAATTTATATATGTATTGTCTAGAAAATAAAAAACATTTGGTAAAATTGATTACATCTACATTTGAAAAGTCAACATACCTATGTATTTCAATCCAACCAACCACTAGGATGTGCTCTAACCTTGATAGTATCAAGAATAGCTTCATGATCTGACTCTCAAACTTTTCATAATTTATTATTTAATGACCTCCCATGATATTTTTGTCATTGAATATTCATTTCAAGAATCAAATTTGAATAGTGTAGTATCTTCTTGTGCATTTCAAACTCTTCAAACAACCATTGATCTAAATTTTTTATAAGATATCGTCAAAACCATGTTCTAGTGACTACCACTAACCCAGTGGGATAATCAATGTTTTCTCCATTTGTAACTGGGGAAGTCAATTTTTTCTTTCTCTTTACACACTGACACAAGTAGTAATCAGTTCCTTCTTCATTATCTTCATCTGTAATAATGACAAAAACATGCCCTGTACATTACAAAAAATCATTTTTAGTGTAAATATGAAGATATATAAATAATGAGAATAAATTTTACATAATGAAAAATATTCTACCAGGCTACACAAGATCAGATACATGGACAAAGTCATATGATGATATCATATATGTAAGTTACAATGCTACTAGAACCTGATATTTATTGATTGGAATTAGAGGTTTGGAACTCCAATCATTCACCCACTCTTGTGACTCACACTCATTCCAAACAAAGTTCACACATGTAGAATAGAAACATGCCAAGTGTCTCGTATGAACAGTCCAAGAACTTGCATTTGAGCTATGAATTGAGTGGAGTTCACTTGAACCCATTAGAGTCATACAATCCTCATAATTTGCCAAGTGTTCTTCCTCCATCAACCAAAAATGTCTATGAACAGTAGATTTTAGTTGAGCACCATGACATATGTTCTCATTACACCATTAAACCATAGTTTTTGCATTTGTCAAATGAACACCCTCTTCAAATTTCAAATCCTCCCTTGCAATAGCTCTTTTTACACATAATCCAGCACTGTCATGTTCCCCTTTTCCATGGCCAACCTCAGTGAAACTCCAAATATGTTCTACACTTGTGGTAACATGCATCATGTTCAACCAATAAAATATCTGTGTATTTTTGAATTGTGATGTGTAACTGTCAGACCAAATGTAATGTTGATTGAAAGTAATGTTCCTCTAAATCAACTATTCATATAACTTCTAAAAATAACCTTGCATATACTCTAAACAATGTGATATGCCATCACTAATATAGAAATGGTACTTCCTTAATATTTTCCATTATTGTTTAGTACTATTAGGGGCATGCATGAATGTTATATGCATGAATATTGTAACTTATGATGAGTTGTAATACTATGATTGAACTTTCATTTGGGGTTTGAATGTGTAATCCTCTGTAAAATAAACTACTGAAACAATGGAACCTAGTGATAATGTATCCTTGCATATCTTGAAATGTTCAAACAACCATCTAGCCCTGTGTGTGCCTTGCATAGTCATAAACAATATTCTCCCTAATTTTGACCAAAAATTCTAAAACAGGTACTTTTCTTGTAACAAGCTCACCTTTTAGATTCTTTGCCATCTTTTACTTGATAAGCCATTTATTTATTTTTCTTAAACCAACTAATTCTTATCCAATTACATTTGTAATCTTCTCATAGATATTTTTTTAAAAATTTGGCAATCCACCACAAATGTTGCAATTTCCATTTAAACATGATTTATTGTAAAATAATTGCCCATCTAGTCTTTTACAGAATATAGTTGGAATAAATTCCCTAACTAATTTTGGTGGCAATTCAATACCACACTCCTACAAAATGTTAGTATGTAAATTATAATGAATATAGCGAAAAACATCATAGTGCATTAAAAATTCAACATATTGCCTATAACAACAAATGGTACGTGTGTGATTTATTTTAACATAAAAAAGTTTTGCCATCTTAAAATATCTTTGACAAATAGAAATTTGTGGATGTTTTTTCAAAAATTTAGAGTAAAATTATATTTGAGTCATATCTAATAAATGTTTTGGATGTGGTTCATAGTTATAAGAACCAACTCTTCTTTTCACAACATCTCTTGCATTGGGCGAAACTCTTATATTATCTTTCCAAAATTGAGAAATTAACTCTTTTAGAGTATCAGATAGATCCTTGTCCTTTCATGGAAGTCTACTAAAGAATTCCCAGAGCTCTTTGGTATTAGGTTCATTAAGTCTTTCATATCTTTTAATTGATTTCCTTATTGTTTTTTATTTATATTAAGTGTTTGGCTTGTTTTTGAAACCATTCATTTTTTCATTATTATGTCACTTACTGCACAAGTTCTAAATATACATCAGGTAGCATTACAATATTTAGTGCATGATTTTGGGCCTATAATATGATATGCATCATGTAGATTTTCAACAATTTCATCATTTTCATCATCCATGTTAGATGTTCTTAGTCCTAATGTGTACATTATTGCTCTCATCTTAATCAATTTTATCAATAAAATAAATAATTGACATATTTGACTATCATACTACAAATTATGAAAGAAAATATCCCAAATTTGTTGAGCCAGTCTTCTTGAATGGCGATCAGACATTTTGTTATGCATTGGTTTTAAAATATTTTCATCGACTTTAATTAAGTACTTGTCTTTTCTATGCACAATTTTTGGAGGTGTTGGTAATGGTGGAATTTATTGAGAGAGTGTTTCAAAACTGTTATTACTTTCATTGTTTAGAGGTGAGATGACATTAAATTATTCATTGTTAATTTTTTCATTATATGTTTTCATGAAATTTTTTTGATGGTTAATTTCATCATTATTTGTTTCCATCAAATTTTCTTCATTTATGGGGGGTAAAGCATCATACATAGACTCATCACCAACAATATCAAAAACTTGGAACTTTGAATGTGAACTTCCTGCATTAACTAATTTATTATTTTAAATTTCATTATTATTCATTTCATTATGGTCAATTTCAACATTATTCAATTGATTATAGTCAATTTAAATATTGCTTAATTCATTATCATCAATTAGCTCATTCTCTATGACATTTGGTTCATCAAGATTAGGGTTTGTACCTTATTGACCATGAACTTTTTGCATTAGTAGCTTGTGTTTCTCTTTGAAATATTCTAATTCCTCTGGTGTTTTGTTCTTCAACAACTTCCTCTTCCTCTTTAAACATGATCTAGAACCCATCAGAAGGGACAATTGACAAAATTTAAAAGGTAGGGTCAAGTACACATATATGCAAATAGCAAAGAATGTTTGTACAGACAAAAGTCTTGATTTAGGCTAAAAATAGTCATTGATAAGTGATATTATCACTAAAATAATAATAATTACATTATATAGCACGATCATATTACTAAATAATATGATCGGTTATGCTTTCCACAAGGTCCCAACATACCTAACCTATTGGGAAGTTGATGTCAATAATAACATGATCGTGTTACTGAATAATGTGACCATGTTATACTTTCCACAAGGTCCTACCATACCCAACCCAATGGGAAGCTGATATCAACAATAACACAATCACGTTATTATCAATATAAGTTATGGGGTTAGTAATAATGAGGAGCGAGTGTTACATATGTTAATAATAACGTGATCGCATTATACTTAATGTAGATAAGGGATTAAGGAAAATTAGTGCATAGGGTTTATAGATTAGGGATTACAATTTATGTTTTAGGAATTAGTGATTAAAATTAAGGTCTAAAGTGAAGGTGTACGACTACGGGGACCTTTCCTACTACTTAGAAAAAGAAGCTCTAAGCACGTCGAAACCCCAAGAAATAATAATAAGTTGTTAATAATAAAATATGTTTTTGGGTTGCCATTATACCCTAAATGTCATCATGTAAACTGAATGAATTAGTCAAATAGGGCAATCAGTCATGTGATTTAGGCCAAACTGAGCCCTGTGAACTTAATTCTTAGTGTATAAATGATGTTAATTTGAGCTAAAATGATTGGTTTGAGGTTTAAAGAGTTTAGATTGTGGGTTAGAGTTTAGGGATTAAGAAAGTTTTAAGGATTAGGGCTTAAGGTATAGGTTTTTGGGTACATTTATATAATCATGTAGGAAATTAGGGTAAATTTGGGAGCCTTGAACATATATCTATGACTACAAAATGTGAATTTAAGATTAATTATCCCCCACATCATCGCATATTGAGCCTACGAAGTCAATTATGGTAATGAGTGATGCGATTTTAACCAAGTTCATCCCTGTGAACCTAATTCTTACTATATATATATAAAGGATGTTAATTGGGGCTAAATTATTGGTTTAGGGTTTAGTTTCTATAATTTAAAGGGTTTGGGGCTTAGGGCTTATGGCTTAGGGTTTAATGTAAATGGTATAGGGTTTGGAGTTAAAGTTAAATGGTATAGGGTAACTTAGGGTTTAAGATATTGAATATATGGTCTAATCACTAAGGTAATTGAAGAACATTTGAGATGTTGGTGACACATATTTATGACTTGATTACCTTCATGTTTGTATTTATGATAAAAGTAGGGTCAATTATGCCATGTACATGCTATACAATTGATTGAGCCATAATTTTGGTTTAGGGGATCAATTTTACCTAGATCACGTAAGGAATTATATAAATTGACTAATTAGATCAATTTATGATAGAAGATTGATCTTTTGATTTTGCCCCAAATCATATCTTGTTATTGAAGACCCTCAAATTAGCCTCAAATGCCTCCTCGATTAAAATAATCGACTACCGCTCCTCCTCTTTGGTTAATTAGGTTGAAAGGGCTCGAAATAGCCCCAATTTATTAAACAAATGCATAGAGCTAGACTGGTACTCTAAAGGCTTTAGCCATAGGTTTTAAAAGTGCATAAATTATGACATCTTATGATAAAATTAGTTATATCATTACGCATGTATGTTTGTGGCATGTAGTGGGATTAGGGCATAATGCTTACAATTTAAATGTTTTAGGGATCATTAGGGATTAGGGCATAGGGTTTAGGTTTAAGGATGTTTATATTAATGTCTAATCACTAGATATGCCATGTGTTTAAACTAGATTCTTACTACAAAGGATGTTAATTGGGACTAAATTGAAGTTGGTAAATACCTAGAAAGTAAATGGTTTACAATTTAGGGTATAGTATTTAGGATTTATAGTTTATAGCCCTTCTAGGTTTTAATGTATAAACATGGTTTAGGGTAAATAGGGTCAATCACAAAGATAATTGAGGAAAATTTGAATCACTTAGAGCCATTTGTGACTATAGAATGTGTTTTTGGGTTGTCATTATACCATGGATGTCATGTCATATGTGCAAATTGAGTGAATTAGTCAAATGGGTCAATTAGTCATGTGATTTAGGCCAAATTAAGCCCTGTGTGTAGACACCAGAATTGTGTCTAACCCTTGTCATCCTCTCCTTAACCCTCAGACACCATTCTGTAACCCTAAAACCTGTCCAAAACCTGACCAGACCCGATCGAACCCGACCAGACTCAACCAAACCTGTCCAAGAACTGTTGCCCCGACCGACGCCGGTCATTACCCCGACCGATGCCGGCACTTTAACCGACGTCGGCACCCTTCCCTGACCGATGCCAGCACAGAGACCGACACCGGTGACTGTGCAGAGCATTTTGCTGCATATCATGTATGCATTTTATTTTTCATCTTTTATTTGCTTTCATTCTGTCTCTCATTTCTACCAGTCAAATATTCTATTTTTAATCAGTGGGTTGATATCCCTTAAGGAAGTCTTTGTACTTCAGGGATCAAGCGTTTGCTTGACAGCCCACCGTCTCTTTGTCTAACATTTTTTCGTGTTTAGTCTATTTTTCTTTGCAGGTGTCATTCCTCCACAGCCAAAGAGGAGTACCTTCCAACGTCTGATTTCGGTGTGCACGACTATATCCAGGTATCTTCTAGCCTTGACCATTTCTTTTAGTTTCTCATTTTCTTCTTTTGAATGTAGAAAGCGATTTAGCGTAGAAACATTCTGGCATGCCCGGTGGGACCCTAGGGCCTTCCTTGGGTTCTTTCTTTCTTTCGTTCATATAGGTGCATTAGGTTCCTTTTTCGCCTCTTTCGTCTCTTCTAAATGACATCATAAGCAGGAATAAAAAGAATTTTTCTTTTCTTTCTTGCACTTCTAGACTAGTCAAAACTCATATTCTTCGACTCTTTCTCCATTCATTTTCATACGAACAAACATTTCGACTTGGGACTTAAAACACTTTGCATTAATTTCTGCTTGCTTGCATTTCTTAGACCACACTTAGTAATTAATAATCGCATCATGAATTAATCTAGTCCACTTGATGTTACACGACCAAAACCACTTGTATAAAACAAACATCTTAACTTACCTGAGACAAGGCCCGACTGGGATTTCATCCCCCAGCGGATACCTTACCCATCCCAACGATCTTACTTGGATTTCATCACCAAGGGGAAAGCCCACTTTGTTCTCTGGTGGAGTCTAATCTCTAGGGGAAGTATATTTTGGCTAAGCGGGCCCAATTTATCACTGGACTCGTGAAGTGAGGGGAGCTTGCTCCTTAGCACCAGGCCTTGTACGAAACCTAACACAGACTTCTTGATCACCATAACTAACTTGAAACCATCCATAGACTACTTCTTCTAGGACCCGACTCAAAAGCCAATCTTCCTCTACACACATTCTAAGGCATAAGCCACTATAATCCTAATAATTTACTCCTAGGGTTTTAGGATCTGCTTGTGTTCTTCATCTTTTCTATTTTTATCTGCTTGTTTGAGCTTGTGAGGACATTCTATTCTTGCCTTGAATGGTTCTGACTCGTAGCCAAGCCAAGGCTCTAGTCGATCACGCGAGGCATCATCCGCTTCCATCTACCCCGTCCATAACCAACCCTATAATGGAGTTCCACTCGGAAACTAAAAGAACTCCTACTCGACCATCCCCAACCCAGTCGCCTATTGTCCCAAAAGGGGACCAAGATTTTTCAAGACTCTTGGACCTCAATGTCACAGCCCTCCAAAACTATCTCACGAGGAACCCAATGCGAGACCTTTCGGGCGAAGTGGCAGTGACATCGACACCGTCTGCTACCCAACCTTTTGCCTCAACCATTAACCTAACCATGGCCTATACGCAAAGTTTGGCCTCCTCGTCTATTTTTAGACCGACCTCCATCGGGGTTCCATTACCCCCTCAACCACCTGCAATTCAACCAAGTTCTACATCATACTAAAACTTGATTGTCTCGACCCCACACACTCTTACGCCCATATATGCAGGAGTGCCTACCTCGCCCTTTGTCAATGCCATCACACGACCACCTTTGGCAATATCTACTCAGCTTATGCCTTCTACCTTCATAACCCAACCACCTTTGGCCTCCACTTCTATCCCTACGACTAGTCATCTGTACGTTGCGCCCTTACTGATACAACCGACTACGTCGTATGCCTCCTCTAACCTCTTTCAAGCACCTTACAACCTAGAGGGCACCTTGTCCACCAATCCGTCAGTAGATCTCATCAAAATGCTGATGGATAAAATGTCCAGTCTCGAAACTTCTATCTCTGGCTCACACAATGCTCTCTCGTATGAGCAAATTTGCAACGAGCCCATTCATCCTTCTGTGCCCTTCCGACCATACCCCAACTAGTGGAAACTTCTTAAGTTTTCTCATTTTCAAAGCAAGGAAGACCCACAACAGCACTTACGGGCATTCAGACATGCCTGTTACCTTATCGCCCACGATGATGCGTTACTTCTACGCACGTTTCCTATGTCTCTTTCTGGCCCTGCCCTTGACTAGTATAGCTCTCTTGCTAGACATTCTATCTTTTCATTCATTCAACTCGCCCAATTATTCCTTGACCATTTCTCAATCAATATCACTAAACAAGTCTTGATCACAGACCTCTACTCCATTAGGCAATTTGACGACGAATCAATAGTCGATTTTGTCGCCCGTTGGAGAGGCTTGATTAACCAGCTCTCCTTCTCCTTGCCTCAACCTGAGCTCATTGAGCTCTTTTCTCGAGCATGTGTCAGCCACATCTCCTCCACCTTGCAAATTCAGACATTTTGCACTTTCGACGAGGCTTTCACCATGGCCCGAAAGCTTGAACTTCATGCCATTGAAGAAGATAAGGTCAAATTGTGTAATACTAATGCAAGAACCAATGACCATTCTTCTTCTAGACCTTCTTCTTCTGCCAATTCCGAATCTAAAGGAGTGGCCAACACTGTGGTCGTCAGATCACCATCTTTGACAACAACTAATCAACCTCAACCTTCAACATCTCAAAGCATCACAAAACAATTCCAACAACGGTACATACAACCCTTCCCTAACCGTCCTCCTAGCCACAACAACATTCAGACCATGACCAATGACTCTCATGACCATGATATACACACAGTCAACACAGTTTCACCTCTTGTCCCTGACCAACCTCCATCACAGGTAAAAGAGCCATCTTCTCTCGTTTGTCTTTCACAGGTAGAAGAGCCATCTTCTCCCATTCGTCTTCCACAGGTAGAAGAATCTTCTTCTCCTATTAGTCCTCCATCAACCTCTCCCATATTGGAGGACGCTTTGATCACATCAACACCAGCTGCCTCGCCTTCATCCTTCTTATCATCCATAGATGATCATACCTTTTCGACTCCTCAACCACACGCAGAAGCCATGACTACTCTGGCACTCTTTCCACTTAAAGAGCCCTCTTCAATCCCTTCTCCATCGAGAGAAGAACCGTCCACATCTAAGTCCAAACCCGCGCAGGCGTCCATCATGCCCAAAGAGATTAAACCTCTTGGTGTTCGCCCCACATCTAACCTCGCCTCGCACAAAGGTGGCCCTCAACCCAAACCAAAGAAGGCTACTAAACCACACCGGAGGCCTCCTCCCCCACCTTCGTCATTACCTTCAATTTTAGGCCCGCATCTGTCCACTTTAATAGGAGTTCTTCCTACTCCCATACTTCACAGAGGCAAGTCACCTCCATTACTCTATCAACCCGTCAGACTTATATCTCCTCCAAACCATCAACCTATGCCTCTTATGCCTCTCAAACCAAAGTCATCAACCCTCACTGCAACAAAACTTCCAGACCCGTTAGCAGGTTCTTATGCCTTGCTGTTACGGCAATTGTTGCAGTCCTCTCGCATCTATCTCCCACCTCTTAAACCATATCAATCTCTCAAACCAAAACCACCTTGGTTCGACGACACTCGCATTTGTGCATATCATCGCATGCCTGGGCACGACACTGAGCATTGTTGTGCCCTCAAGGTTGCCATTCGCCAATGTCTGGGGAATGACACCCTTCTTCTTGACCACATCATCAATAAACCTTCAATACCGCCCCACTCATCAACTCTCAGATCAAGGCCATCTTGGTTTGACAACTCTAAATTTTGCCACTATCACCACACTCCAGGACATGACACTGAGCGTTGTTGCGCTCTTAAGGCTGTCACTCGTCAACACCAGAAAAAGGATTCCCTTCTCATCAAGGATCCTCTTGACTACCCCTCTGACAAATCATCAACACCGACCCATGCTTCTCCAACCTCATCACCTAAATCAGAATCTCCATGCTAGACTATGGTCCCTTTGCCGCCTTTAACCCCCTTATTCGACATCACCACAGTCCATCTGACCACTAAACCCCAACCGATCTTAACCAATCCGTCAAACATTCTCCCTAGCCGCTGGGGGAATTCAACCTTCATCCGAACCTCGACCAATTTTTCAACCCAGTCTCAATCAAATATCAATCACTCCTTTAATCCTAAACCTCGACCAAGTGTCCATCGACCCTACCTTCGATCAAACATTCGACCAGTCTCGACCAATCAACAATCAAATATCAATCAACCAAACATTCAACCCAAACATTCAACCAACCTTTTTATCAAAACATTCAACCAGTCTCGACCAATCAGCGACCATATCAACCAACTTTACATCCACTCATCAATCAACACCTGACCAATCTGGAAAGAGGCAAATGGGGCAAATTTGCTCTTAATTGACTCGGACCTTTCATACACGCACAAGCATGGACCAAGGACTTATCAGAACCTGAGCCTTTTTATGCCTTTCATCTGCGACCGTTCTACTGCTAGTCGAGTACTCGTCCACTTGACATTTAACTTGAGCTCATCCCTTGAGCAATCCTCGTCCTCTTAGTCCTAATTCCTTTCATCCCTATTCCTCTTAACAATTCCTCTATAACCCTTTTATGATGTATGGATACTTTGTCCTAATAAAAGGGAGTCCTTGACCTTCTATAATCTTGTCCATGACTCACATTTCTGTCAAAACAAATCAAGATGTCAAAATATCCACGGTCACAATATCAATATCAAATCAAAAGGCAGACTGCTCCCTCGAAGGACAGCTATTCAAAATCCCTTATATTAAACAAAATTCTAGACCACTCCCTCGAAGGATGGCTATGACTACTCTGGCAATAAACAGCACTATCTTAGAAGCTTCCCGCATTGATCAGCTTCACAACTAACCACCAAGCACAATGACATCTCTATGCAGACTTCCTGCATTGATCAGTCTATCCTAAAAAAAAAAGAGTCATGGACTTGACTTATAGTTGTCTCAGGGTCTCCTATAAAAAGGGGCAAAGTTATCTCTGCCCTTAAAACGGGTTACCTTATTTTCCTCCTATCACCTGCTCAAGGGACTTTGAGCTCACTTTAATGTCAAAGTGATTCGATTACCATTCTAACACAACATTTGGTCAATGACGTCATGCATGAATGGGGCTCTTGGTTCTCATCACCCCTATCTATGTTGTCTTTCTGGTCCTTGTCAATGAAAGAGCAATATGCTTTTCACTTCTTCTGCACTTTGGTCACATTCACCTTCATCACTTGTCAAACCTAATCAACCCAACTCAACTCTCTTTTTCAGGCCACTCCCATAGCCTATTCACACTAGTTTCTATGGACACCAATACACATGGAAACTATTAACCAGATGCAATTTATGTTACACATAAACCAATACTTGCTGAAGCATAAATAGACCTCAATTCATCTTTACAATACATCCATCACGAATATGGAAAATTGTTAGGGATGAAAGACCCCTCAACCAATGTTGCAGAATACACCATTTGGAAAAGGCTGTAACATCTTTTTCTCCTCATCATTTCGACCACTTTGACCATGCCAATCATCGACCAATCTTCTCAACTAGTCTGAACTACATTGGTCTGAGGCCCTATGACTTGGGCTATGTAGGCAGCACTCAGATGATATGACATCATCTGGGGTTAGCTCGACCACCCTCATTTGTTCATCTCTCTGATGGACAAACCTTCTTTCCTCCTTTTGACTATGACCTTGCCCTCGACCAAGACCAATTCCATCCCTTTGACCCTTCCTCCCTTCTAGAGAGAACTACATTGGCCTGAGGCCCTTCCAATAGGGGCTATGTAGGCAGCACTCAGTTGACATGGGGTCTTCTGAGGTTAGCTCGGCCATTCCTTCGTCCATTCCTCCACCTCAACCAATGACCATTGGAGATCATGCATATCTCCTCTGACTTCGACCACTTCCAAGACAATGTTGCCTTGGTTATTTTTGCATGTATGCTACCTCATGACTGGTTAGCAGAATTGTGCGCAGACTATTTTTGGACCCTCAAAAATATAGGATCGCAAGCCAGTTGATCTGCACTATTTGTGACTTTTTCATGTTTCAAGGAGCACTTCCTGAGCCCAGAATACCTGGAACACGATGACCATTTGGAGCTTCAGCTTAGATTGAATAACCCAATCAGCAGATGACTAAATGCTGGGGCCCAGTTACTTCAATTTTGGCACTCCTTGACCCTTGACCTGCGACACTTTGACCTGACTATCTCGTGTAGTGGTATACACGCAATCTCGACTTTTGCCGCGTTCACCCTCACCCTTTCTTCATCCATTCTTTATCAAATCAGCACCCGATTCTCGATTCCCTTCCCTCGACTCCTGCTTTGAGGGGTAATACCTCATCCATAATCGGGGCAATCCAACCCTCTTGTTTTTGTCTTGCAGTTCATTCAAACAACCAACAAGATGAAATCGACCTTATCCCACACCTGGGGCAACCACCTCCTATTTTTGTCTTACAGTTCGTCCAGAACAACCAACAAGACAAAAATGGGCAAATGTAGACACCAGAATTGTGTCTAACCCTTGTCGTCCTCTCCTTAACCCTCAGACACCATTCTGTAACCCTAAAACCTGTCCAAAACCTGACTGGACCCGACCAGACTTGACCAGACCTGTCCAAGAACTGTTGCCTCGACCGACGCTGGTCATTACCCCGATCGACGTCGGCACTTTAACTGACGTCAGCACCCTTCCCTGACCGACGCCGGCACAGAGACTGACATCGGCAACTGTGCAGAGCATTTTGCTGCATATCAGGTACGCATTTTATTTTTCGTCTTTTATTTGCTTTCATTCTATCTCTCATTTCTACCAGTCAAATATTCTATTTTTAATCAGTGGGTTGATATCCCTTAAGGAAGTCTTTGTACTTCAGGGATCAAGCGTTTGCTTGACAACCCACCGTCTCTTCGTCTAACATTTTTTCGTGTTTAGTCTATTTTTCTTTGCAGGTGTCATTCCTCCACAGCCAAAGAGGAGTACCTTCCAACGTCTGATTTCGGTGTGCACGACTATATCCAGGTATCTTCTAGCCTTGACCATTTCTTTTAGTTTCTCATTTTCTTCTTTTGAATGTAGAAAGCGATTTAGCGTAGAAACACTGTGAACTTAATTCTTAGTCTAAATGATGTTAATTTGGGCTAAAATGATTGGTTTAACGTTTGAAGAGTTTATGTTTGTGGTTTAGAGTTTAGGTATTAAGAAATTTTTAAGGATTAGGGCTTAGGGTATAGGTTTTAGGGTGCATTTATACAATCTTGTAGGCAATTAGGGAAAATTAGGGAGCCTTGAACCTATATCTATGATTAAAAAATGTGAATTTAGGATCAATTATCCTCCACATCATCACAGATTGAGCCTACAAATTCAATTTTGGTAACGAGTGATGCAATTTTAACCAAGTTCATCCCTGTGAACCTAATTCTTACTATATATATATATATATATATATAAAGGATGTTAATTAGAGCTAAATTTAATGGTTTAGGGTTTAGGGCTTATGGCAGGTTTAATGTAAATGGTACAAGTTTTGGAGTTAAAGTTAAATGGTATAAGATTTAGGGTTTAAGATATTAGATATAGGGTCCAATCACTAAGGTAATTAAATAACATTTGAGCTGCTTGTGACACATATTTATGAATTGATTACTTTCACATTTGCATTTCTAATAAAAGTAGGGTCAATTATGCCATGTACATGTTATACAATTGATTGAGCCATAAATTTGATTTAGGGGCTCAATTTTTCCCAAATCACGTAGGGAATTATACAAATTAACTAATTGTATCAATTCATGATAGAAGATCGATCTTTTGATTTTGCCCCAAATCATATCTTGCTATTGAAGACCCTCAAATTGGCCTCAAATACCTCCTCAATTAAAGAATCAACTACCTCTCCTCCTTTTTGGTTAATTAGGTTGAAGGGGATCGAAATAGCCCCAATTTACTGAATAGATGCACAAACCTAGATTGGTACTCTAAAGGCTTTAGCCATAGATTTAAAAAGTGCATAAATTATGACATCTCATGATAAAATAAGATATATCATAAGGCATGTAGTGGGCATTAGGGCATAAGGCTTATAATTTAAATGTTTTAGGGATCATTAGGGATTAGGGCATAGGGTTTAGGTTTAAGGACATGTATATTAATGTCTAATCACTAGATATGCCATGTGTTCAAACCAGATTCCTACTACAAAGGATGTTAATTGGGACTAAATTGAAGTTGGTAAATACCTGGAAAGTAAATGGTTTACAATTTAAGGTATAGTGTTTAGGGTTTACAACCCTTTGAGGTTTTAACGTATATACATGGTTTAGGGTACATAAGAGCAATCGTAAAGATAATTGAGGATAATTTGAATCAATTGGACCCATTTGCAACTATATAATGTGTTTTTGGGTGTCATTATATGATGGATGTCATGTCTCACATGCAAACTGATTGAATTAGTCAAATGAGTCAATCAATTGTGTGATTTAGGCCAAACTGAGCCTTATGAACTTAATTCTTAGTTTAAATGATGTTAATTTGGGCTTAAATGATTGGTTTAAGGTTTAAAGAGTTTGTTTTTATAGTAAATAGAGTTTAGGGATCATGGCTAAGGGTATAGGTTTTAGGGTATATAAGGTACAATCATGATGGTGATTAGGGCAAATTTGAGCTCCTTGAACATAGATCTGTGAGTAAATAATGTGAATTTGGGATCAATTATTCCCCACATCATCATAGATTGAGCTTACAAAGTCAATTATGATAATGACCGATGCAATTTTAACCAAGTTCATGCCTATGAACCTATTTCTTACTATATATAAAGGATGTTTATTGTGGCTAAATTGATCCCAGGGCTCTACTAAGCCTCAATGTAAGGAATTTTAACCATATGATATCAATTGGGGATCCAAATGCTCACCATATTAAAAAAAAATAAGTATTTATTCAATTTGATATATAATTCAGTCCAAAGGAGCCGTGTGGAAGAAATTACACTCATATATAATGAAAATTAGGGCTTACTTGGTCGTGATTACATACCATAATGAACCAATCGAGTATTTGGTTCTAGATGATACATAATTGGGGCCAATCGAGGCTTGTCCAAGGAATTGTGTCGACATAATTTTAACTAGGGCCCTAATTGCACACCTTATTCAAATGATTGAGTTTTATCATGAATCTGATATGAAATCATGACCAATTGAACCCTTTATAGGGAATTACATATCTATCTTGAATAACAATCACAATTCTGATTTTGCACCAAATTCAACTTAAAAAATATAATGGTTTAATATGAGCCTTGTGTAAGAAATTTCATCCTTCTATTGTCAACAAGGGGCTCTGTTGGTCATAAATGCATAACATATTGAATCAACTAGGTATTTAGTTCAATTGAATATGAAATTATGACCAACTAAGGCTCATGCAAGTAATTGAATACATCTAATGTCAATTACAACTTTGTTGGCCCTGATTCTAAACTATATCTAGCAAATCATGCATTTGGTAAATTATCTTACATACATAATTGGGGCCAACTAAGCCCCATGAAAGTAATTTTGTCCATATAATGTTCCAGTTGGGTTCCATTAGCCTCAATTGCACACAATATTGAACCAATTGAGTATTTAGGTTCAATATGATATGCAATTGGGGCTACTCAATCCCCAATCAAGGAATTACATCCATTTAATGTCATTTGGGGCTTTAATTACATCATGTTAAATCAATTGATAATTTTTTCAATACTATACATAATTAAGGACAACTAAGTCCTATGTAATTAATTACTTCCACCTATAATATCAATCGAGGGATTTTTCACCCCATGTAATGAATTGTGTCCATTTAATTTGTCCATTATGAATATTTTTTCGTAATTGCACATCATATTTAACCAATCAAGTATTTTCTTCAGTATAATCTTTACAATTAAGAGTAATTAGTCCCCATGTAAGGAATTCCTTCAATATAATGTCAATCAGGGATTTGATAGCACATGTCATATTAGACAATAATCTTAGGACTACTAGGCTTAATGGCTCCTATTCAAGCTTTAGGATGTTTAGAATATATAACATGATCACGTTATTAATGTGATCACATTATGTAATAACATGATCATGTTAATAACATAGTAAATAATGTGAATGATATTTGAATTCAAATTCAATTCCCATACCTTTTGGCTCAAGAATGGATTGGATTCCCAAACCAAAGGCTTGGACTGTTAATGTACAGTCGAGAATTGAAAGGTATGAAAATAAACAACAAATTTGAACTTTGATTACCAAATACACTAAGAATATCAACTCAAAAATTCAAAAACTTGATACCATCGTGATGAGCATGCTCTCCTCTTTCCAAAAATATGAATCTTATATTTTTTAGACTAATTTAAGGTTTCAAACTATATTTATTTCTAACTATGCCTTTTTAGGCCACTACATGCTGCAAACATACATGTTTATACATGTTCATATAATTTATGTTTCGTTCATCCAAGTAAAAAACAAATTATATTGTGATGTAGTATGCTTAAATATACACACATTTTAAAAAAATTGAATTTGTTTTTTTGAGGTAGTTAGGCCTAACTTACGGATGACTATCCATTTCTTTGTCAGTTTTTAGGATCTAGTTACTTGCAAAATTCATTAAAAAAAGGTATTTATTGAAAAAATACAAAAAAATATAGGTGATGTGCTATAATCTTTTATCTAATTTTTCCCCAAAGGGTTTCAAATAATAATAAAAGTTTATCAAAAAATGGTGCACGTCATGGCCGACGATCTGCTATGTTTTCTTTAAAAAACTATAGTTCATATTCAAATTTTAGATGTTTTACCTAGTTATACTTAACAATTTTTGAAAAAAAAATAGTGTTTTGGAAACTAGACTCAAAATTCTACATTTCATGTTTTTACACTATCTTCAAATTTGGAGTGTGATATCTCAAATCATTTATAGAAGTTCAAATTTCAAAGAAATTAGAAAAATCATGTCCATGGTTAGGCCACTTTTTATCCCCCAACTTTATGCACTCACCCCTTTTCCCTTTCAAAAAACCACCATTCTTACTTCCTCCTTAGTGAAAGTTGTCATTAGCATGTTATTATGGTGCTCTATCACAATTCTGGGAATACAATGATGCTTCTTGTTTGAGCCTTAAGATCTAACACCTCCAAGATGACCAACATGTCTTGAAAAATACCTACAAGTTCCTCTTTAATCTCATAATTAGTCTCAATCACATGCCCATCTCTTATCTTGATGGAAGAGATCCAATTGTCACTCCTCCTTATGTGGATTTGTTAAACAACTTTGTATTTTTGTCCCCTTCCATGAGCCATTGATCTCTATATTTTGCTTCCGGTAAAGCTTCTCTCTAATATGCAGCTTCTCTATCTCTACTAATAATTATTTTTCTCTAACATAAGTAATTGAATCCATACCTATGTTAAGGATGGCCTGAATAAGAGCAACCAACTTTGCCTCCACTCTTGATATTTTCTTAAAGATATTCTTGAAGGTGCTTCTATTCTAGGCCCTAAGACACATCTTGACATAACATAGCTTTTTACTCGTGACAAACAATTATGTTCCAGCCACCATAGGGGCCTAGTTCCACCATTTCTTGACTAGATCATGTAAGGAAGGATCTCGAAGCCACATCATCTCAAACTTAAAAGTGCATTTGGGTAAGGACCCATCTTCAATGATTTTTGGCTCAATAGGAGCATTTTTTTAGCCTAATATGGGAAGAATGTTACTCTCAATCGCCCAATCCACTTATAGGTAGTTAAGAATAACCAAAAAATGATCCAACCTTTTTGCAATGTTATTGAAGCCCAATCGCTTGTTTGTCCATGAAAAAGTCTTTTTTTAGGGGCCATGTCTAGCATCCTAGTGGATGCTAAAATTTTGGAGAAGTCTTTATGAAATTGGGTCTCCCTTAATAGTCTTCCTCTCTTCTATGCATTTGACAAGATGGCATTAAAATTTTTCCCTAAAACACACTTTTGTCTAGGCAACCAATCTAGTTGATGTTGGACTTCTTCCCAACACCATGCCTTCAAAGTACTTGAGTTTGGCCCATACACGTTAAAAATTAAAAAAAACAATATTTGAGGTGGAAATCATTACCTTACACAATTACGAGCTGGTTCTTGAGTTGCATTATTCAATGAGGAGCCTGGATGGAGCCCATAAAACTAGCAAACCACTCGAAGCCCCTATTGACTCAACAAAACAACCCCTTCATATATTTCAATGCTTTTTCATTAACCCAACATCTTCCTCTATACTAAGTTTGATCCCCTTGAGAAGGAAAACATCAAAATTATGAATCTATAATTGATGCTTAACCAGGTGCCTCTTGATAGGGGCATTTAATCACCTAACATTCCAAGAGAAGACATTTGTTGTGGGGAAGAGGGGCCTTCCACGCCCCACTTTTCAGACATGCTTTTTTTTATAGATTTTTATTTCCTAGTTAAAACTTCTAACCTAATAAATGCTTTGGATGACTTCCTTCCTCTCTTACTCAAGGCCCTTTAGTTAGGCTATGACAAATTACCAACTCTTTGAGAAAGAGTAAAAATTCAACAAAGTTTAACTCTTCATCATCTTCATCTTAAAATTCCTAAACAAGTAGAGACAACTGTAAATCCCCCACCATTCCTGACCCTCCTTCCTTCGAACATGATCCCTCAATATCATCTTAAAAAAGAATCTCATTCATAGCATGGGGATTTGTGACCAAGATAAATGATATTTCTTGAGCTTCCCTAGATAGGAAGTTACACTCCTTAAGTATGGTGTTGAGGAAAAGTAGTTCCCCCTCTTCCATCATGCCTTTGAGAATTTCAATAGCATTAATATTGATTCTTGGCTTAGTACGAGGAATATCCATTTCTAGCTTGAGAGGGGACAGTCCCCCATTATGTCTCAAAAAACTTGGAGATTGAGGATTCGGTATGGCTTTCCACAGTATCATTTGGGGCCTTCCTAAGGAACTAACCCCCTTTGGACAATCTTTATAGATATGTCCCTCTACACTTGTAACACTGAAAATGAACCTTTTCCACATCAATCTTCTTTTCCTATACCCATTATTAACTTTCAATGGTAATGATCTCCAATCTTTCTTCCTTAAAATCTAGAAAAACACACAACCTAGCATAAGATGTGAAAATGCGTTCAATGGCCACTGGGTTGCTCTTAATAAACTCACCAACCAACGAATTGATCCACCTTAAACACTCTTCATTCCAATACTCCATATGTAACCCATACATCATGATCCAAATAGGGAACTTCCCCTTCCTTGCCTCAACCAGGTTAAAGTTAGGGCACCAATTTTATAGCCAAAGTCCTGCTCCTTCCATTAGTTGGGGTCCTCTTTCCAAAATCTATGCCTTCTTGACCTTCAATGGGAAAATGACAATAAAAACCATTTGGTAGGAATCGAATATCATCATTCGGGCCCCACTTGTTGTTCACCCAATTCTCCATAGCCCTAATGATCAACCACTTTAGATCAAACTTACCAATTAAACCATTATCCTGCAAGTTTTGATTGCTTCCCTAAAAACCCTCTATTTCAAAAGCCATCATTCTTGAACCAACCATTGCCTTCTTACTTTATGCTAACACTTCATGTATTTGGACTATGGGGATCTCCCCAGGAAAAGGCTTATCCAAATGGAGATTGGCCACGTTTAGGCCCTAAATATGCACCAAAGTGGCATTGTTGCTTTTAGTAGCAAAACCTGGGTTACTCAATGCAGTGGTGAGGGCATCAAGAAAATCTTCCCAATCCCAAATAACCCAATAAATACCCTCCCTAACCCCCTTAACATCTTGAATATGCTACTAAAATTTGCTTATGAGAATCTTGTTGGATTTAATAAACTTGGTTGTACCTCTTCCATGATTGTTCCTCCTCTCACGTTGTTGATCCTATGCTCTTGCCATCCCTATATTTATATTATATATATTAATATAATGTATTTTATTATATATATATATATATATATATGTATATATTTTTTGGTAGATATTCACTTTTGATCGGAGCTATGAACCGATTTGGGACAAAATCAGGTGTCAAGATCCCCAAGTGATCAGCTACACAACCATAACTAGCCCAAGAATACCGACAAAGGCCACCACCGACCTCATATGCCTTTCCAAATATTTAAACCCAGTTAGGGTTTGAAATAATTAAACCACTTAACTAACTCACCCACATCTCATTGGGATTAATATAATATATTATTATTATCATATATATAATGATATATAATAATATTATTAATTAATAATAATAAATAATAGTGTAATAATATATATATATATATATATATATATTATTAATTAGTATATATAAATATAAACTTTTGAGCCTTAATGTCTTGATGTGGTCTGGTCCCACGTTAGTGGCATTGTAGTGTTATTTGGAGCTGCACATTAGATGTAGAGTCCTATCATAATCAAATCAAATCTCATGATATCCTCATTCACCCTTAATAATAGAAAATGATCAATCAAAGATGTTATTGTTTTAGCACATAATTTCACCCTTGTGAGAGGGTTCTTCAAGCCTTCTCACTTCTCACTACAAAATGGGATCAACCCTAGGTTGTGGGTATCCTATGATGGGATTAAACCTCTAGGTTATGGACAAGATATAAAGTATGGAGAAGTATAAAACTCACACTATACCATCATCAGTGATCAAATAATCACACGTTTAGACCTACAACAATGGTGGAATACCTGCAAAGAGGTAAGAAAGAAGGTGAAGGAATAACACCTTGCCATAAATCAATCATGCACAAACTGGCCATATCACTAGTTGTAAGCAAAGAGATAGGCAAAATAAGTTAATTTATTACTTTAAGAGGTTGTTCTTACAAAAATTGGTAGGGCTACACCATACCAAAATGAGGAGCATCTTCAAAACTCAATATAACATCTTAGGATCATCCTAGAACATCTTTAGAGCATCTTCAGAGCTCAATAGAACATCTTTGGAGCTGCCTGGAACATCTTCAAAGCTCAATAGAACATCTTCAAAGCATCCTAGAAGGCAAAAGGTCATTAAATGGTCAGGAGAGTGGCCTGATCCATCTAGGCAAAATATTTGTATGTAGGCCAATTTTGGCCAACATTTTTGGCGACCTCCTAGGATTGAATGCCTGTCTATGCAAAAGACTAGTTGCCTTAGTCTATCCATTGGGCTTATGAAGTCACACAAGTATTTTTCAACTAATTTTTAATTGATCACAAAGCTGAAAAACTTTTGATTAGAAATCTCAAAATAACAAAGACAACCCAAAATCAAAACAATAATGTGCTTGAAACACTTAGGGAAGGGAAACACACAACAAAAGGGAAATGTGTACAAGGCACTTGCAGGAAAACAACAAAATCTACTCTAATATGTGCAAGACTACAACTTACATATACTTTCCTCTTGGATCAAATGGGAAGCTCTTAGCATCATGTTTTTGTAATGGAAAATGATGAAAAATGCCTTGCTTGTGAGGCATCAAACCTGGTGAACTATGCTACGTGACTGCCAATCTCTTCGGCATGCTTTCCAACGAATGAAATGGGACAAACATATCTTTAATGTAGACAAAATCCCTTACTAGTTCAAGACTTACTTGATGTTGGTATTTATTCTTGGGAAAGCTCTTTAAGCTCAATTCATGATGGATTATAGGAGTACTTGCAAAATTTTCACTTGATGACTCTTTTAAACATGAAGGTTGACTGTCTAAGCTTAGGCAAAAGAGCTCTAGTTCATACCAAAAGACAACTTCCTCTTGGTCACTTGTAAAAGAGATAGTCTCAACTTCACTAAGACTCAATTTGGAGTAGCTAGATTGGTCTTCTTCATATGTACAGAAGGGAGGCTCATCATTGCAAGCAAGGTATAACTCATCATGCTTTTGAGACTCTTGATTTGGCCAATATTCTTCAAACCTAAAGACATCAGTACTACCTCTAAGTGACACCTTATTATGAGCTTGATTAACTACTATAACCTCATTCTAATCTTCTTCGTTTTCTTGCCTACAACCACTAACAACTCTCTTTTTATGCTCTAATGTATGACAATCCGATTTGTCTTTTTTCTCATCATTAGATAATGGACATTCAGTAGTCCATTTAGAGTCTAGTTCATGCTGATATTGAGAGAGTTTTGATATGTCTTCTTTGAGAGGCACCTACAAAGGGTATGGTCAGCTCCCTACTACTTTTGGCTATGCCTAAACCAAGGTAAGAGAACCTGTGGGGTAGCTTACTCACTTGGATGGATTTTACACTTCACTCTCCATGGGTATTCTTGGCATAAAGAACAAATTTTACCATAGCATAACCACATCTGCACACTTCACCCATGAAGGGTTGTCACACGAAATGCATAAATGCTATATGTCATACCCAAGCTACTAAAAACAAATGAAATTGTGACTACAAACTTCATTTCATAAAATATTCTACAACACAAAGAACTAAATAACAAATTGCAATGCTATAATTTAAAGCTCAAACTACAAACACATTCCAAATAGGTAATATCTTATGCATTTGTAGGGAGAATAACACTTATAATATGCAACAAAGTGTGTTATTTATAGGGTAGGGTAGGGTAGGACAAATTTTTTAGTTATAAAAGAGGAGGGTGGTGTGCTAGTGGATCTCAAATGACAAGGTTTCCTTCAACATACATGACATCACCTATTACAAAGATGTAGGAAAACTAAGATGCAAGCCATGAAAACTACAAGGAGAAATTTGCATCCATTGGTGCTAATATAATGCAAATGCCCAAATAATCCCTGAAACCCTAGAACATAAACTGAAACTAGAATCTCAAATTCTTTGTCCTACTAAATCTATGAACTCAAGGTGCCCTAATAAGGTATTCAACAAAATATTTCCAAATTTGTATGAAAAAGGGGGTTTATAACCCATATTCATGCCCAAGATGATAACTAGTAGTGAACACAAAGCTAGATATCCAATCAACGCAGCATATAAAATATCTCATTACATTTCATTAATAGGGTGCAGTAAAAAACCACATGTATTTTCCATTAACTTGAAATAAAATCTTACATGCATCAATGTTTCAAAATGTTGCCATGGGGACAAGCATGGTGGATTTTCTCCATGTTGGATAGGGGAGACATATAGAAATGCTCTTAGAGTTTGCTAATGGTTGTACAAGATGTAACCACCTTAGCAAAAGAGGCAAAAAACACACACAAGAGTGATCTCAAAATTTGGAAGAGCCTATACTTAGAGAAGAACAAAGACCAACAACACCAACAACCTTTGATTAGAAGACAAGCCTTCTATTTATATATTTTTCAAACCTTCAAATCCGAGAATGAGAGTTGTAACCTCCAAAAGTGCAAAATGCCCCCTCAAGTTCTGCCAAGATGCTCTAGTTTGGAAAAAACACCTTACCACACCTAGAATCTTAATATATTTTCCTGAAAAATGATTTCTCTAACTACCTCTTCAATAAAAATGGATATTTGCAACAACCTTTTTGATTTCTTGGTTGGAAATGCCCCTTACATGAGCTAGAAGAAGAATATTCGTTTGAGGAGCCAAAGAAACCATCTGTCTTTTATGTAACTACCTAGAGATGCCCTTTGACCACTCATTAGCACAACTAGAACTACCTAGACAACTACCCTTCCTCTTATACATGCCATGAAACACCCTGCTCTTACAATGATTTCCTAAGAATATTTTGGATCCATGGATGCTTGAGTAATCATTCCTTGGAGTGGCCCACTTGGATCTTGAAAACATGTAATATCCTCCCATGGATGAAATTAGAGAGGCAAAGCAAATGAAAATATAATGACTCAACTTTATTTCACCCTTTTTACTTTGATTTTTTACAAACACAGGTGTTCGAGCCTTGGAGACCTTTGGGGAGGGCTCGTGGGTCATTGATCTCTATCTGAGTCCCCAAGATGATGAAACTTATCATCCTCATGGGATTCCTTGGGCCTTTGACATTTCAACATCATCCTCACTCTATCAGATCTGGTTGGGATGAGCAAATGTGCTCCATTAGATCATGATCTGAGGGCTGGAGCATTATTGGATACTATTTCTTCCTTAGCCCTGATGATATGCCACTTAGCAACCCCACGGGCTTCCTGAGTCCTTTTGACTATTCATCCTTGATCGTGCGCCATTGGATCACCCCAATCCAAAAAAATGTGTGTCATTAGATCTACACTATTTGAAAAATAATGACTACTTCACGGATCTAAAAAATGATGCTCGCATGATCGTCATGGACATTTGAATCCCAATAGCTAGTTCCTACAACTTAAAGTTGAAGTCGACGTGCTAGTCAAAAACATCTATGAGACTGTCACCTTAATTTGGAAATATTATTTTGGGGAATTTGTTTCATGGAAATTTTTTCTAAGTCTTTGGCTTTGGTGTCCCTATTTGTTGTTATTAATTTGACCTATCAAGGCCAAATTACTACTCCTATCATACAAAACTTTAGATCGGTCATAGCCTTTTAAAGTTGGTAAAACTAAGGAATTATGGCCTAAAAATCACTAATTTTGGTAAAATTTTCAAAAATGGATTGTAAATGGATCATTTTAATTTCAAAAGAGAATTTTAAAGTTCAAATATGCAGACAATCCATGCACAAGGATCAATTTTAAGAGAAAATTGAACATTTTAGGAGCTACAAGTGGTTTCAGGACCTTAAATTTTGTACATAGGGTCATTATGAGTTGGAGAACCTTTTGAAAAAAAATTATGGCCATTGGAAGAGTGGAGATACTAATTATTTTGTAATATTCCTCAGCATGTCCATTGGAGATCACCATTGAAGCAAGCATTATTCTAGAGTGCTATAGAGGTTTTAAAGTCTAGTAAAAGTATGAAAAACATGGGATGATGTTTTTAAATCATAATAATACCTTTAAAGAGTGTAAAAACTCTAAATTTTAAGCAAACTATGCTCATACAGGCTTTTGCAAGCAAACATGCATAAACGCCAAAAAGGGGTTTTTTGACTTTTCAAGTAAAATGTGCTTTCAGAGTGTTTTGATAGCATGGTATAGAACCCATGATAATTTTTTTAGGTATTGGGAAGTATGTGAAGAGTTATTTTTATTTTGATGAAATTTTCAATTTTTGTAGTTCTAAACACCCTTCCTAACCTCCTGTTCAGATGCTCATATCTTTCACCACGTATGGAGTTTGGTTGAACTATATTAGTATGTTTTGAGTAATTATATATAATTATAATTCATTAAAAATTTATACCATTTTAGTGGTTTTTATTTATGAACAATCATTAAGAGTGTAGGTAGCTCATAATGTAGTCAAAACCCCATAGGGAAATTTCTCCATGCGGTAACTTTTTATATATTTTGAATGGGAACAAAATATTTTTAGATATGTTGGGGGGGTCAATGTTATTGCAAAAAAAAAAAAATTATTTCCATCAAATCATCTTGGATAAACTTGAAACCTTTTAAAATGTCAATTAAAATCAGAGAGGATTCAATAAATGTCAATTTTATGTATGGAGATGTACAGATGAGGGCATAAATCATGTTGTTTGTAGAAAAAACACGTAAAATTAAGTACAAGACACTTAAATGAAATATAATCAATGAAGCTAAAATACTAATACTTGTTATTCATCCTCAAATTTTATTTTTATTATAAATAATCCCGTAAGTGTCCTAACCATCTCAATCAAAATGGTCAGTCTGTAGGAAAACATAGCAAAATAGGCCTAATCAACCCTGTTGACTGAATGATGAGTGTTTTATCATCAAAATCAAATATCTTGTGATGATAAAAGTTTTTCTAGGTCTATTTAATTATTTTTTCAGGTTTCATGTCATCTTGTTGCAGGTTTAATGGAGTCCAAATGCCAGAAGATAGGCTATTAGGCCTAATTGGCCTAATACGCTTAATTGGTCAATCAAGCAGATAAAGAATGGCATTGAAAATCTATCAAATGAATTAATTTTGGAGTTATCATGTGGAATATATTTTTTAAAGTGGATATATCATTCTCAAGTCAATCCACAAGTTCCAATACATGCAAGTTGAGCTCAAGTTGAGTTAACTAGTCCTTAAGGGTCAAATCTCTTCGATTGACTAGTTTGACTAGTTTCATGCATCTCCCATGCTTTTCATGCAAGATAAAGACTTTCAAGAACTTAAAATCACTTTCAAAATGGAGTTATCTTTTAATTTATGGCATGATTTTCATGCAAGGAAGGTTGACAAGTCAACATGGGTCCACCACTTCTCAATTCTATGCCAAAAATGAATAATATGCAATTTTTGAAGACTTGGAAGATTTTAAAGCCTTTATTTAATATTGTAAAAGGATTTTAGTCTTATTTTAACTCAAAAAAGACTAATCCTTCTATTTTCCACACCAATTTGGCTTTATTTAAGGTTTTAGACTTGTATATTGGCTTTTTGAAGCCATTTTGGAAAAAATCTTAAAGCTAAGCAAAAATTGTAATTGACACCATTTATCAAATAAAGAAGATTTTTTGCATATATATATTTTTTGGATCAGAATAAAGTATATTTTTTGATTGTGTACTAGCATATAAGTGAGATCTATATCCCCTTTTTGCAGGTCCTTTCCTCACCTATTGTGAAAATCTCATCCTCTACATGTCATTCAAAGAGCTAGGAATAAAATTTGCTTTGCAAGCTTCTTTCAGGCCTCCTTTTGAAACATTTATGTTCAAGATTGAATGTAGAGTTTTCTTTTAGATTCATATGTGTGTCTTACTCAGTTTTAGAAAGCTTTCAGAGAATATCAATCATTCATGTGCATCACCCCATTTAGACATGATTTCCCATTTCAATTTATTTCTCCCTTTTCATCCCCAAAAATCAGAATAGTTTAGTTTTCAAAGATAAATATAAGGGAACCAACCCTCTTTGGAGGTTCTTCTCAATACAAAGTCACCCACACTATGAGAAGCTCCAATTGTATCAACTAGAGAGAGGGTGTGTTTTACACGTCTTCAAGTAAGATGCACTCTAGAGTGATAACATTTGCTTCGGCACTATTGTCCTACAAGAAATGTGTCCAAGCCATTCTCCTGAAGGAATTGAACCTCTGCACTTTTACTGAAAGAATTTGACACTTAGCTCTTTTACCTTTGTCAGGACAATTGTTTCGAACAATTTGTCCAAAATAATTTTCCCATAGAAATTGACCTTAGTACTTCTCCCAAAGAAATGCAATTCCCTCAAAAATTTTGCTCAGACAAAATGTCTGAAGGAAATAGACCTTTGTGCTGCATTAATTTTACCAAATGAATCTTTTGAGCACTTGAACATACCCTTCAAAATGTTTGTTAAGGGCACCTACCCTACAAAAATGCCCTTTAGACTTTTGGAATGGTCCTTCAATCTCTTAAAAGTGCCCTTCAAAACTATTGAAAATGTCCTTTGCCATCCAAATTTATCCTTCAAACTTTTTGCTCAGGCAAAATGTCCAAAGTAAATGGACCTCTGCTCCACAACAATTTTGTTGAAAGTACCTTTCAGGGTTTTGAAAATATCCTTCATAATTTTTGTTAAGGGCACCTGCCTTACAAAAATGCCCTTCAAACTTTTTTAGACACCCTTCAGGAATTTTGAAAGGGCAAAATGCCCGAAGGAAATAATCCTTTAGACATTTTGCAAAGGCAAAATGGCCCTTCAAAAGTGATTTTTTAGGTTTTTTGCAAATATCCTTCACCCTTTGAAAGTACCCTTCAGAAATTTTGCAAGGGCAAAATACCCGAAGAAAATATTTTTTTGGACATTTTGCAAAGGCAAAATGGCCCTTCAAGATTTTTGGAAAGTACCTTTGGCCAAAATAAATGACCTTACAATTCTTTTAGGCTATTCATGTGGGCAAAATGCCTAAAGAGCAAGTGTCCTAAACAAAAAGTTTGAAACAAATGACCTGAAACCAATGAAATAGCCCTTCGAAACTTTTGTAAAACACTTAGCCCAAAAGTGATAAGACATTGAATTCCTTCAGAACTTTTGTAGCGGACAAAATGTCCAGTGGAAATAAGTCTTCAGATTTTTTATTCAAGACAAAAAATCCAAAGACCTATTTCCATCGAACATTGTGTTTGTGCAAAAGGCCTGAAAAGTCTAAGGGAAGGAACACCTTCACCAAACAAAGACAAGACAAAGGACTTAAAAAATTATGTACATGAACTTGACCTACCAAAGGAATACATGGAGACAGAAATTTGGCTAAGGACATAGAATTTGATATAGACAAGGGCCCAATTACTCGAGTGCAATTTTGGGCACTAACACAAGGACCAATTAAAAAATGTCAAACCCATTCCAAATGGACTGATCCACTATTTTATTCATAGTATCCACTTGAATTCCACTACAACAGGCTCCTCAAACTTGTCAAGAGACTCTAAGAACTACTCCATGATCTCCTCAAGGGCCTCCTTGCCATGGTTGGCTAACTAACTGACTACTACAGCCATTTCAAAGATTTAATCTTGCTCATTTTCATGCTCAAAACAATTGAATGAAATCTCTTGAAATAGGCCAACTCCTCCTCCATCCTTTTGGAAAAATTCTTGGACCATCTCTAGAGGCACCTCCTCCTTCATCTCTATGACGTCCTTGATTGATTTCCATGAGCGAAATGTATAGGGTACAACCACTTTGTTGTCTTCTTGTTCTTGAATAGGCCTAGGAGAGAGTGGTTTCACTAGTGAGGGCATGATATAACTAGGATCATTGGCATAAGCAGAGATCTATGGTGGGATGGCTTCATGCTCTTCAGCTAAATGGTCTTTGTTTGCTCTTTAGACAATAGGTCCTCCTTTTCAGAGGGAGATGGTGGGAGGGCAAGAAGGTCCACTTGGTGGAGTAGGAACATAAGGAGTTACGGTATTCTCTTGGGGAAGAGTGGGATGAATATGCTCATGAGGGAGAGTGTGTGTAGGGGTAGGAGAGAGTAAAGTGATTTATTTTGGTTTGATATATTCTTTCTCCCACTACTCTAACACCTCTTCCATGGATAGTACCCATTCCTTCATCTCTAGCTTCTCAACATGTGGATAATCACCTTCTTCAATGGATGCCCACACACTACAAAACTTATGTAAGAAGCTCCTTATGCCCTCCATGGCATGGATGGGGAATTCTTGTCCAAGTTCAACCTCCTTGTTGATTTTCATGATTGTTCTCCCTTGGTCCAGTATTGCTTCTCTGATTCTTGACAAGGATGGGCCTTGACAAGGTTGGCTAGGGGGTGGATTTGAAGCTCTTGGAGGCTGAGCTTGAGGCTCATGGAGGGGAGAGGACACATAGGTTTGATTTAAATGAGCCTGTTGATCTTAATAAGATATCAACACACTCTCCGAGCTTTGGACCATGCTTATCAACCACACTTTATTCTCCCTCTCACAAATTGCCCATTGTTCATTCTCACAAACTGACCACTTGTTCTTGACCAACTAAAGAGAACTCCTTGCCTCTTGTAGAACATGGATAGGGATGACTGAAAAAAGCTCTAAACCCCTACCAATCTCCCTTATCAACTCAATATAATATGATAATGTTTGATTGAATCCTGACAAGGATGTAATAGGATAAACATAGTATTAACAAGGGGAATTAGAGGACTGACTTGAATTCAAGGAGGTTGATCTTGGTCATACACAGGGGTGGGAGGGAGGCAAAGGACATGATTGGGCTAATAGGTTGCTTGAGGGCCACTTGGGGGGAATACATAAACATTCTTAGCTTGATATGAGTGATGCTGAGGTAGAGAATAAACATGTTGATCAAAAGAGGTTTTGAGTATACATACTAAGGTTATGATTTTGGGCACCTAGGCTACCTAACCAGTTGGTGTTCGTAGTGGAGTCACCATTGATGTTTGCAAATGTGCCTCTGAAGGCTGATTACATGGAAAAACAACACCTAAAAGCCTTCAATGAAGGGAAGAATGTAGTAGTCCCATCAGGCATGCCAGAAAGTATTTTGCACCCTTGTGAGAGGGTTTTTCAAGATCTCTCACTTTTGGCTACAAAATGGGATCAACCCCAGGCTGTGGGTATCTTGTGATGGGATTGAACCTCTAGGTTATGGGCCAACTCCCTAGGTGTATCAATTAGGCTCATAACAAACTACTCTAAACTACTATTTGCCAAAGAAAAGGGTTAGAAAGAAGAGAAAGGGATGACTGAAAAAAACAAAGGGATGATACACCAAGCTTTGACACTCCAAATTGCATGAAACTGACACTAAGGAATCTCAAAGACAACCCTCACACACACAATCTCTCAACTTGGTCATTTTGCATCAATATTTCCAAAACTAGGCCCACTAGACAAGAGATAAAGTATGGAGTATAAAACTCACACTATACCATCATCAGTGATCAAAGAAGCACAAGTTTAGACCTACAACAATGGTGGAATACCTACAAAGAGACAACAAAGGACAATCACCAAGGAAGAATACCTCCCCGCAAAGCAATCATGCACAAACTGACCATAACACTAGTTGTAAGTAAAGAGATAGGCAAAATAAGTTGTTTTATTGCTTCAAGAGGCTGTTCTTACAAAAATGGGTAGGGCTACACCATACCAATACGAGGAGCATCTTCAAAACTCAATAGAACATCTTCACAACATCTTGGAACATCTTCAGAGCTCAATAGAACATCTTCGAAGCTGCCTGGAACACTTTGGAGCTCAATAGAACATATTCGAAGCATCCTGGAAGGCAAAAGGTCACTGAATGGTCTAGGAGAGTGGTCTGATCCATCTAGGCAAAAGTTTCATATGTAGGCCAATTTTGGCCAACAACTACCATTGTGCAAGTTGTGGATCCCTTATTAATAAATGCAGGGTATAATTAATTATTATAAATACATATTATTTATAATATTTAATATATATTATTATATTAATATAGTAATATTATTATAACTTGTATAATATATATTATTGTGATGAGATGTGGGTGAGTTGGTAAAGAGGTTTGGTTGTTTCTAACTTTGTCTAAGGTCAAATCTCGCTAGGTGTGTGAGGTCGGTTGTGGCCATATATGGTGTATTGTTAATGAAATAGATCTTATTATATTTAATAAATAAGACAAAATATACAAGACTATTCACAAAAAAGACGCAGTAAAGGGCATGCTACAAGCCCATAAACTAGGCCATGCTTAAGAACAAAAGCAACAAACCAACTAAGATGAACATAACAAATATCTTTGTTCATTGTAGATCTAGTAATCATGAGGCTGGGTGTGGTCGTTTGTGGTGTATTTGAGGCTTGTTGGTTGTTGATTTGGTAATTATATGGGGCTTTGGCCCCTTGTATGTGTCCTAGATTGGTTCGTAGATCTAGTCCAAAAATGACGATTAGTCAAAATAAATAAATAATAATACATATTATTAATTATATGATAATATTAGTAATATAATAATAACATATTTTATTAATTAGTATATATAAATATAAACCCTTGAATCTTAATGGCTTGTCCCCCTGTTAGTGGCATTGTAGTGTTGATTCAAATGCGCATCAAATGTGGAGTCCTACCATAATCAAATAAGATCCCATGATGTCATTGTTCACCCTTGACAATAGAAAACAACCAATCAAATATGTTACCACCGTGCAAATTGCGGACCCCCTTAGCAGTGGGTGCAAGGCATGTAAATTCACTAGTTGCCTTGAATCTAGGGATGGTGTATGATATCACCAAACTACCTTGTCATTGCTCCTCACCATCATTGCCCTTCCTCACTACTTTGTCATTGCTTAAACTCATGATAAAATGAATTGTCTCCTCCTCACACAACTCATTGACACGTTGTATGAAGAAACACAATCTCATTTTCCATTATCACATCCACTATAAATATGAGTATTGTTGCTTAACCCTTTGTAGATAAGATGAGGTCAATAATCATGGGTTTCGAGTGAGATATAATTACCAATTTAGACTCCATTTTACAAAACTCCACTTTACCAAAAGAGAGATGTAACTTGTACCTTTGGGGCAACTACTAGTAGATGTAACACTGGGTTTTGTCTTTAGAAATTTCTAATAATTAAAAATAAATCCGTATTCGGGTTTAAAGGCAAAAATAAATCCGTATTCGGGTTTAAAGGCAAACATTTGACTGCTAATGGGCCAAAACTTGCTAATAGGATATTAACAAATGGACAAGGAGATGGACTCATGGACTCATTGCTCAATTAAGAATTGGGTCTTATAGATTCCAATGCGAGATAGATAGATGGACAACCTCTAAGGAGCAATGGGACGAGAGGGTTTGTGTTTTTGGCATTACAGGAATGGTTAAAATGGAAGAGCACTTCATCATTGAGTGTCCTCAGTATACGAACATATGAGTCAAATGTGTGGACACTGCATGATAGATGTATTTGAGGAAAAAAGATTAAAAAAGTTGGGAGAGATGTTAACTCAATTCAACAAGAAGCGGCACAGTGTTTTAAAAGATACCTCGAGACCTAAAAATCTTTGACCGGTTGAAACACTTAGTATATTTGGTGGTCCCATAGACCATTTGGATTGATACGTAATTAAACCCATTTCATTTCATTTCATTTCAAATAACATTTTATATTTAGGAAAATCATTTTTAAATAGAAAATTAAAATAAAATTTAAAAAATTCAGTTGTCAGGAAACATGTGTACTGAGAGCAGTCATTCTTTAGTGGGATCTTCTGCTTATCCATTACTCTTCAGTGCGTGTTAGGGTTTACTCTTCAGTGCGTGATAGGGTTTGGTTTGTCCAAGGAGAATTTGCAGTTTTAATGATGATGTCAATTTTTATACCCGCGTATCATGTGGGCTTTAGCCCTGGGTTGGGGTCGGTTCAGGCTATCAATGCACATCGGAGCAACTTTCCAACTGCTTTAACCAGAGCTCGGACGATGTGCAAACCAGAGCGCGACATCGACTCCATCCGAGGTGAGAAAAATATATTATATTATCCCCTTGACTTTCACTTTAGTAAACAGAAGCGCTTCACTTTTAGTTAGGCAGCACAATGCCCTTGGTTTTATTCACCCTTGTTATTCAAACTGGCTAATGCTCAAATGGTAACCTACGCTTATTAGGATGCCTAAAGTTCAAAGTTCAAAGTTCAGCTGGGGAGAAATTATTGAAAAGTGGGTACACGCTGGTTTCTGGAGGCCAGCTTTCTGGCAACTCTGGTAAGTTGGGTGTTACACAAAATCACTTGGTATATTCCTGGTTCCGTGGGTCCTGATTTAAACTTCAGGTCTTTAACATGTTGAGTCACCGGCCTGGTCTAGATTATTTTTGTACTCTGCCCGTTCATTGTGCTGGGCTGAGAAGTGTGGTGGCTAGCTTACCGTGACCCATTACACCATTGTTTCCATGTTTTGGTTAGTGGTCTATTCCACTGGTCTGCAATTCCCATTTATCTCCTTGAAGTCAACACAAGTCAAAGGAGATATGTAGGTATTAATCAGTTTGTCAGTTAGATAACTAGTACAGTTACCTTAAATACATCTATTTGAAATAAGCCTTGGATTTTTCACCTACTACATCGATTAATAACTCCACTACCTTCTCTGCTAATTGCCTACTGACTGGTGACAAATGGCATCAATCTAGCTACACCATTGTGCTGGGCTCGAAAAAATCTTTAGATTAAAAAGGGTTCCAAACTCCAATATTACAGTTTATCAATTAACTTCACCAAGTAAAATGAAAAAGCTTCCAAGTGACGGTCAAATGATTAAAAAAGGGGTTTTAAGCTCCAATATTATAATTTTTAAATTAACTTCACCAAGTAAAAAGAAAAAACTTCTAAGTGACGGTCAAATGGACATCAAAATTAAGGTTGTAAGTGCCCCATGATGGTCAAATGAATGTCAAATTTAAATTTAAACATAATTGTGAACAACTTGCTCCTTTAAACTCCCTTGCTGCCATATTTTATATGCCTATTCGCGTAATAATTTGTTAGTTAGTTAAGTCATTAAGTGATTAATTTAAACAAATCAAGTAAACAGTCAATAAATTAATCCTTCATCAACTTTTTCCTCTTGGTTGAGCTGATTGATTCCTCAGCCTTCCCCAGCCACCCTCCTTTCTCTTGGTCTCATGTATCTATTTATTGTAAATCGATTCTACTCTATTACTCAGGTACTGGCTTCAAATCTTTCTTTCCCTAATGATGGGACCAGCATAGAGATCCAAAATGTCAGAAAATTCAATCACTGCACAGTTGTTCCTAGAAGATTTATGAATAACGAGGATGATGTCCATAAATTGTAGTTGATGATGTCTTCCTCCATTTTTGGGCGATGTTCATAGTTTTTGCTGCCTTTGTTTTCTCGGATTTTTCAGTAGTTGGAAATACAATTGATTTGTTTTTTGAATATTACCAGCTGAAAATTTGCAGTGAATACAATATGCCTTCCTCCACTACAAGATGCCATTTGTTTTTTGATGTGAAGACCTACAGGGTGTAGGTGTCCAGGTACAACAATTTGTAACTACTAACCTGTTCTGAGGTGGCTATTGAAGATATCCTTGGAGGGAAATAGAAAAGGTGGTATTATTGCTGTTGAATCTTATTGGTGTGGTATATCCGTGGAGGGATATACAAGTAACTGGTAAATCTATCTTTGAATTCAATGTCTGCTTTTGATCACTTCTTAGGGGTTTGTTTGACTTGATTTTTCATTTATAAATTTAGGTTTTAAGGGATGCATAGCTATCTAATCTACTGTGAAAAAGGAAACTTCGAATGATGTGCCTGTGACACAAAAAACATTTACTGGGCAGTCATAGAACCAGTGGGTATGATAACTTTTGCTATGACCAGATATAATGAACTGTTATATTCTCGTACTGGAACTTTGGAGCTAATTGACAGTTGACACAAAACGTTGGTTTAAAAAAAAAGACCTAATGGGAGAGAAACAATGTTTAAAAGTTTTTCGTTTATTTGCTTTAGAAAAAACGATATCCATTATAATACAAAAATAAAAAAAATTCAGGTGATTCTTAACAATTTAGCTTTGTTGCATACTGTTTTATGGGAAAAGTTGTTTTCATCCAAATGAAATACATGTACTCATAAAAATTGCATAATTGGACCTAATTGCAATAATATATATATCTAGAATCAGCAATTAATGTAAAGAGAGGGTTTTAAAAGAATATTTGATTTGTTGTGAATTTGGGGACAGTCATCAGAAACAAGCAGCGGAAAACAGGTTTAGAAAGTGAGACAAAGAAAACCCCAAAAAAATTGAGGTGAACAGAGTTTTTCGGAGTGCACACTTCCCAAAGTGGGGAAAACAGTTATGGCACTGTACGATACAGTTATGGCAAACTGTGAATTTTTGAAATCTGATTTCACGAAACTGTTTATCTGCTCCAGGGCTCTGAAAATCTTCTCACTTTTCTTGAGTTTTGTGCAGATATTTGGAAAACCGATCTCCTTCTTTGCAACCCTAACAACTCATCACAGATTAATAAAAAACAGGTGAAACAAAGGGGGGGCCAGTGATATCTCTACATTATTTGCGGGTCCTTAGTGTTGGGTTTTATTTTCTATCTAAACTTTTCCCTGGGGGCGTTCAAGTATCTAGTTCCCAACAAGCGAACGCATTGGTATTTCACACAAGGCTGAGCTTTTGCGCGCTCACCCGAAGCACACAGCAAGAAACCGGTTCCCGTGGGTTGTGTCGTGCAGTAATACATTTGTCATATATTGGTGCTTGTTCACATATACCTTAACCATTGACTAAACAAAAAAAGAAATACATAGTTGTGAACCTTGTTTCAAATACGTAAACAAACATGATTAAGAAGATAATTGCCATGAGATTCAAAGTATGTATTGCATAGGTTCAGATAACATAGATTCTATTCATTATAGCCAAATATGAACCACAAGTTACATAATAGATGTGCTGGTAACTCAATGATGCAACTTAACTATCAACTGTAGTGCAATATCAGGGTTGCAATAATTTTCGTGATTCCGCTATTTACCACAATCAGTCGTTACATAATACCAATGTTCAGTAGCATTATAAATCTCTACACAGGGGTATTTATACTTGGTTCTCCCTGACCAAGTTGTTACATTAACTATGACACTTCTAGTGTCTAGCCAATGATCTCCAGTGAACTGAGAGTCATGGCAGTCGTTTACTTGTTTTTCCTATGGACCAGGCCATTGTGCCCCTATATTCTCGTTCGTTGTTGGATCCTTGTTGCCAAGTGTCGTCCTTCGTGTGGGCCAGTGCCAAATTCATGTGATTGAATTTTGTTCTGTCCTTGAGAATCGCTCTTCAACCGTTTTCCGCTTCCTTCACGCTCCCCATCTCATTCGCTGCTATACTGAGTCCTCTGTTATCGGGTTCTCCGTTTGTTATGCCTCTCCTTTGATTGGGTCTTCTCGCGCTGTGGTCTTCTGTGCCATGGTATTCCCGTGCCATGCTTGTTCCGTGCCATGCTTGTTTTGTGCCATGCTTGTTCCGCGCCATAAGCCAATATACTTAGCCAAAATTCGGGGTCCAACATCACCCCACACTATGCTCCGTCCTAGACTAAGCACTGGTCCCGACCTCAACCAAAAATACAGGGCCAATCTGTTTGATTTGCTTTCTGACACCTTCCCAATGTGACAAGGTGTTGAGCAGCTTCGATGTTATTTCCTCAATTGCCGCTTTCAACTTTTTAGTCTCCTTTGGTTGATCGGAACTCTTGCTTGCCTTATTGACCAATTGTTTGACAGATGTCGAAGCATCTTTTTCAACCTCTTCAAGCGCAGTGACTTCATTCACAACTAGTCCTTGGAGCGCCGCAAAGTTGGAATTTATTTGCTGTTGATGCACATTTATTCTTTCTTCCATAGTTTCGGCATCTTTAAATGCCTTAGCATGCTCAGTGCGGTCTTTTATTAATAGGGTGACATTCACCAATTGCTGACGCTGAAGCTCTTCTGCTTGGAGTCGAGCTTCCAAAATTTTATTGGGTTGTGCTGACTTCTCAAAAATCGCATCTAGGATGGGAATCACCTCCCCAACTTGTTACAAGGCATGCTTGCATACTTCCATTGCATCGGCAAATTGTTCGGCTACCCACATTGTTTCATTTCTTGGCACGGGCTACTCCTTACACTGCTTTAATAAGATCCACAAAAGTCTCCAACTTATCAATAGCCTCACCTTCTAAAGGGAGCCCATTTGCTAATGCCAGTTCCTGTCTCGTAATAGCCTTACATAGATTCAATGTTTTGACCTTTGCTGCTGTTGCGACTTCCAGCTGGTGTTTTAGATCAAACAGTTCCACCATCTTGCCATGTTTTTGTTCAGCTCGACGCACATCAGAATATGAAAGCACATTTTGCCATGCTACTTCAAAGGCCATTTTTCAAGAGTGTTGCGCTAGTTTGTAGAGGAGAAAGTTGTTGGGGATTGACCCAAAGAGGTGTGGGCAGCGCCGTTGCTTCTGAATCCAATATGAGGCTATCGGGGGGCATCTCAAAATGGCATTCCTCATTGTACATGTCCAGGAAGAATGACATTTGACGCCAGGTGTGTACAGTGGCATCCTCTGGATCAAAATGGGAATACATATAAAGCAATTTGTCAGGAATGCCTGTCTGGTATTGGGCGTGTAAGTTGGTAGCTGCATCAGGCTTAGGTGGTTGGACCACGGTGTCAGTAGGTTACTTCCATTCGATGGGATCCCGCTCAAGTATATCGACATCTGTGTCTTGTTCCAAGGAAGTAGTGCTGATGTCCATGCCAATCAATTCTTCTGCTTCAAAGCTATCCCTCTTTTCGTCGAGTGGATGTTCAATGTCCAATTGTGCCACTTCAAGGGTGGTCTCTTCCTCTTGCACCAGGGAGAGTGTTTTCTTTGAGTTTGTCTCTTCTTGTTCTTCGGCTATCCCCATGGCTCCTCTTGGTAATTCTTCTAGATCTTCCCTACCATTGTCCTTAGGCTCTTCTACTTGTTCCAACAGAATGGTTTGCGTTGATGGTGTTGAGCCTTTCGGTTGACTTGCCGGTGGATCTCTTCTTGGTGAAGCCTTTGGTGGTGATGCCTTTGGTGATGGAGCCGCTGTTGGTGGTGCCTAGGTAGTCCTTTGCCTTTTTAGTGGTTTTGGCTGCGAACTTGTGCTGGCATCGTGCCCGATACGTTTCTTCCTGTCAAGTGGTGGCATTGGGGGAAGCTTCTCTCTTGTGCTCTGTACTTCCTGAAGCTTTCTTCTTAGGTTTTAGAATATAAAAGAGATTATGAATTGAATGCCCTACCATGGTTGGATGAACCTTGATGTCAATTCTATCTGTCTCATACTTTTCTTTGTATGGTTTCTTCTTAGGATATCCATACATTTTGCGGAGAGTGTGAATCTCCGAGTCAATTCATTTTGCTTCAAGGGTTATGGGCTGTGCATCGTATACGCAGTTGACTGAGTTTACAAAGTATCGCGCTGCGAAAGCATAGGGCAGCTTCAACTAAGCAGAAAGCTCTCCAGTTGGGGCCATTTTGATACGCGCAAGAGAAAAGTGTTGCTTGACAACAAATTTGGCTTGTTCGCCAACGTGGATGGGTAAGTCCTTGGGAATGCACCATTCATTCCCAAAGGCCTCGTTCATACCATCATACCACGACTTCATCTTGAGCTTAAAAGTTGGAGTAATATAACTAGGGCATGTGAACGCCTTGTAGCGCTCTGCAGGGGACCTGTTCTCAGGTGGGTATGACCACTTCAATTCTCCAGAGGTGTAATCAGGTACACCAATCTCATTGAATACCATTAACAAAAGGAATACACCCTATGACAACCTATGGTTAGGTGTTTGGTGGGTCTTCTCCACGTCTATTACAATCTTATTGGCAAAATACATTGCCCAATTATACTTTATACCCTCGGTTACCTGATGAGCAACATATAGGTGGGCCATGTCCACCTTCCATCTATCACTGCTGCCAACTTTGGTCATGATGATGCACACTGCTACTCGGAGGGTGGGATCTTGTAAGTTCTTTAGATGCATGGCGTGGCGTTGTTTTCGGTATTCCAACACCTTAGTAGTCTTCTATTTCCTCCGAGACCTCTAAATCAAATTCAAGCTCTGCGTTGGAGCATTGCAACCCTGATACCTTGCTGATTCGTTCAGCTGTGATTTTCATTCGGCGCCCAATAAAGTAGATATAATTCTCATGCATGTGCGAAAGCATAAATTTGACCGCCTCTATAGTTTTTCCAAAATAGGGGAGGTTGAAGAGCTGGAAGAGCCCCGTAGAGTCCAAGGCGTTGAAGATTTTTAAATCATTAACAATTCACTCTTGGTGTTTTGGCGCTTGACTCTGTAATCGTTTTCAAGCTCAGTCTTGTTTCCAGGTTAGCGGTGGTTATAGTCAAAGATAGTACAAGTGGGCACGTTTGATACCCAGTTCTTTGCGCACAACACCATTTTCAAGTACTGCATCTCCTCGATTAGCAAAGGTGGAGGTGGAGGTGGAGGTACTTGGGCTTTCTTCTTAGATTGGTGCGCCATTCATGTTCCTTAGCCTTTCGTGCGCTCACTTTGTTCTTCAGGATTTCCCTCCCTGATTAATACTGTTTCCCCACCAACACTTAGCTCCTCTTCCTTTGGAATAACTAGTAGTGGCTTGCTTCGTTGGGCCTTTTTCTTAGGCCGCATCATAGATTGCATAACCAACGAGTACTCGTTGGTTATGCTTGCAGCAAATAACCATTGCTCAAACTCGCAGGAATCCTCTGAATACTTGTTTTTTTTGCTTCTGGCGAGTACTTGCGAGTACTTGAATTTTTTTTCTTTTCAATTTTTTTGGTGAGTATTGGTGAATATTCGCCGAGTAAACTTTTTTTTTGCTGGGCGAGTACTCGCCAACTCCGAGTATGTGAACTGTGGGCCGCATCACCCTTCGTGGAACCTGAAGGTTGAGGCGCGACCGTCCAATGTTCTCAAACGAATACGTTTTTGTTGTGAAAGTGTCTCGGCTCTCTTGCTTCGACGCTCGTTAATGGCGGACGTTGACCTCTGCAACTTGCAATTCAATAATTTCCTCCGTGTTCTTTTAGTTTACTTATCTTTGGTTGTTCGTTTAGACAAAACCACACTCTCAATGATCAACAAACTGGGAATCGATACTCTGCACTTGTCTTGGAATCGCTTGAACTTGGTTGTTCGCTCTTCGGCTCTGTAAAATCACACTCGAAGCAAAGGTAAAGTGTAAAATGAACCCCCCAGTGTCTTTTTATAGGTTCGAGGGGGTAACTTGCATTTACTACTCCCCTCCCTTCGACCATCACTTCTTGCAATAATTGAGATTAATGGTCCCCTCTTTGACCATCACTTCTCGCAATAAATGCGATTAATAGTATTGCCATGACGTGATGCTGGGACGCTTGCCATAACCACTACTTTATATTAATGGCACGTCTTATCCCGTGCTTTTCTCAAAGTGCATGGTAGCTGTAGAAACATATGAATATTCATACCATTGGCGGGAATCATTACTGACTGATCCAAGATTATAGTTACATGCCACATCTTTATCCTTGTACACCTTTGCTTGCGCGCTCATTTCTATGGACCATTTCCCAGCATATGTAACACCGCTTACCCCACACTAATTGTGCTTCGTGGTCCTCCATGAGAACACAAGTACCAAGTTACAAAAAGAAAGCAAAATAACAAAAAAGGGCGCGCAACTAAGGTAACGCTTTATTGAAAACAAGAAATCCTAAACTAATGGCATATGCCTTATTGGGACAATTGAAAACAAACTCAAGCTGAAAAATACGGCCATAGCCGGCTACCATTGTAATGACTAGGTAGCAATTGGCCATCCAATCTTTTTTAACGACATGCGCCGGTAGGACGAATACTCTGAACAATAAAGAGACCGTCCTAGTGAACACGGAGTTTCCCGGAGTGGCGCGCGAACTTGGAGTCATAGAGTAAGACTTGCATTCCTGGTAAATGTCTTATGTTTGAGGTGGCGATCATGCCATGCCTTGTGTTTGTGTTTCTTCACATTTTGACTCCAATGAGCAAGAAAACATGCTTCATCCAATTGTCACAAGGCATCTAAACGTGCTTTCAATGATGGTTCATCGTTTAGTCACCCAACGCGTGCAATGCGAAGAGAAGGCACCAAGAACTCAATCGGAAGAACTACTTTTGTGTTGAACACCAGATTGAAAGGTGTACTTTTGTTGAGGCGCTTGTAAGTTGTCCGGTAGGCCCAAAGAACTGTAGACACTTGATCGTCCTAGTCGGTGCATCCAATATTACAAATTTGTGTGTTGTGCCTAAGATTTTTTTGAATGCCTCACTAGTGCCATTTGCTTGGGGTTGATATGGCGTTGTCTTGTAATGGGCAATCATAAATTCAGCTAGTAATACTCAGATAGTCTCATTGAGGAAGTGCGTATTGCGATCATTAGTAAAACTCAATGGACAACCAAATCTTGTAATAATATGTTCCCATAGAAAGCGCGCTGCAGTTGCCGCAGTACAATCCCATGTTGGCACAACCTCAGCTCAACGTGTGAGATAATTGGTTGTTGTGATGACATAGCGTGAACCAGTATGATGTCCGGTTGGGTTGATGGGGCCAACAAAGTCAATGGCCCATTTCTCAAATGGTTCCTACGCCAGAATAGAATGTAATGGCATTGCATCTTGGCGATTAGGTTTTTCCATGCATTGGTAAATATCACATTGACGTGCATGCAGCTTTGCATCTTGGAAAATTGTAGGCCACCATAGACCAACTAACAAAACTTTGCGTGCAGTAGCCTCATTGACATAGTGTCATGTAGCAATACCTTCGTGAACTTCGCGGAGCACATTAGGGCGCTAGTGTTTCATGAAACAGTATTAAAGAACATCTCTTCCAAGATTATAGAGGTCGCCTCCAATGAGTAGGAATGGTGCAACGCGGATGGCTAGTTACTTCTTAGCCTGCGTACTTAAATGATTTGGAATTGTGCTAGTAGTTAACCACGCTGCTATGTCTTCTAACTCTTTAGGAACACATGAAACGTGAAACAACTGTATGTCAGGGAAGTCATCTTCGATGGTGCGCGTTGGCTCACCGGAATCAATTCTGGAGAGATGGTCAGGATTGCAATTGGTCTTACCTGGCTTGACCATGACGGAGAATTGGAATTATTGGAATAACACAATCTAGTGGCAAATGCGATCGTGTAAAATAGGTTTATTAACAGGTATTTCAATGCTTTATGGTCTGTATAGAACACAAAAGGAGTCTGTCGGAACTTTTGTAAAGCATAAACCATAGAGAGTGCTTTTCACTTTGTTGTGGTATAGTTTCTTTCGACCGGAGTAAGCTTTCTACTTGCAAAGTAAATAGGGTGATCTAGGTTACCTTCTTTAGGCTGCGCAAGTATCGCACCAACGGCCATACCAGAAGCATTGACATGGACATGAAATGGTTTAGTCCAATCAGGGAATTGGAGAATTGGAGTAGTGACGAGCTTGTCTTTCAAGGCTACAAAAGCTTCTTGGCACAAATGGGTCCAAATGAAGTGTTCGTTGTGTTTCAAGAGCTCCTATAATGGTGCGGCAATCCTTGCATAACCTCAGATAAATTTCTTGTAGAACTCAGTATGACCAAGAAAGGCATGAACCTCTCGCTGGGTTGTTGGTGTTGGTAGACGGAGGATGATGGCAACCGTAGCAGGGTCCACCAAAAGTCCATCTCGACATATAATGTGACCAAGGAGAATGTTGAATGGAGTGGCAAAAAGACATTTTTTCAAGTTGAGAGAGATTTGAAGTGTTCAACAACGCTCAAGCATAAGCCTAAGATTAGAACAATGGTCTTTCACCAAGCCGTATACGGTCCAATCATCCAAATAAACTTGAAGAAACTTATAGATGAAATATTTAAAGGCCTCAACAACTATTCAGGGGAATACAATGGGTGCGTTCTTTAACTTGAATGGCACGACGATATATGCAAAAGACCTCAACTCAGTGGCAAATTTAGTCTTAGGTCTATCCTACCTGATGGTATCCGGAAAACCCATCTGTGAAGGTGTAAACTTCACACCTAAGGACACCCTCAAGGATTTCTTCAGTTAAAGACGTTAGAAAAGGATCAGTAATGCAGGATGCATTAAGTATCCAATAGTCTACACAAATTTTGACGCGCCTGTCTTTCTTTATGCTTATCACCATGGGGCTAACCCACTCGGACTTGTCAAATGGAGTAATAACTCCAGCGCGCAACATTTTGTCAACTTCTTTAACCCGTGCACGTAAATTTGGATTCATTCTATATGATCGTTCCCTGATTGGGTGAGCACCTTCAACTAGTTTGATATGCATTTTTCCCAAGGACAGGTGAACACCCTTCATTTCACTATAATTCCTAAGGAAAACATCTTAGTATTCTTTCAGCAGTTCAAACACTTTAGAAATCTCAGTATCGGACCAGTAGTTTCCTACAGTAGCCATCTTTGGTGCGTCCTCCGTGTCAATGCTTTGCTGTATGGTTTGAAGTACGAATCGTGTGTATCAGGAACAATATCACGAACAGTTCGAGCGCCATAGTTTGTGGGGACATCCAAATGATTGGTCAATGGGTCAAGTGGTTCAAACCCTTCACCTTCATTGACATGGAACACAAGTTTTTGCTTTCATGTTCTAATTTCTTCACGTTGTGCATGATTGAGGATAGGTTCTGGTGCGGAAGAAGATTGCTTAGTTGGATCATTGAAAATGACCAATCCTTCTTATGGTACACCATGTATGTGGCGTAGCCGATCCTTGATTGGATTGGGGTCACCAATAACTGCTTGATGTATTGCTTGCAGTGTGAGACTGAAATCCATCCTTGGGGATGAATAAGACAATGTTGGGACCATGTTATTTTTTAGCAAATGCTAGAAATGGGTACCTTACCATGCTCTGGCCCAGGTGCGTAAGGTGCCGTAAAATGCATGTAGCCACAAATATTCTGGTAAGAAAGATTCATTGGCCAACCACATTACCTCGCAGGCTTCTAGGTGTGGTTCTGGTGCTCAGACTCCACTAAAGCTGATTGTGCCTCGTACGTGGTTGTCATGATGGAACCGATGATATAAGACAAATCATGCTTGGTCCCAATGAAGGAGATGCTCATTATGAGTTCGCCACCACCTCGTTGTTGTGCCATCGAGAAGGTGAACCAGTGAACGCCTATGATCAATATCAAAGTCGAAGGCCTTGAGTCGTTGGACGAAGTCGTGGACTTCCATTTGCTTGTGAAATCGCGGAACTTCATCAAGCCTTTTGAGCGGTGTAGCCACAATTGATCTTTGCATGACTTCTCCAGTGACAAGACGAACAAACCTATGGTGCCTGTGGTACTAGCGCAAAATGTCTTCACAACTGCCAATGGCACCACACACGGTAGGTCGTAGTCACCTTGGGCCCAACAATTACAGGCATTACTTGTAGTATCAAAAAGGGATTGTGTTTCCATCCATCGGAGGATGCCACGGGAGTAGGATCATGATGCTCACTGCCTCCATCTGTGATGTTGTAGATGTGATTAATATCCTCATATGCGCTAACAAGTTCTACATACGGGGGCCCATGTGCTTGGTCGAATGGGATGATGACTCACAGATCAACATTTTCAAAATTGATATATCATTTTTTGAAGCTTAAATCAACGTTGTTAGCATAGCACCAAGGACGACCCAATAGGGTTGGAAAGTCGTCAGACTTAGCCAATTCTAGAACTTCAAAGTCAACGTTGAAAGGTACCCTGAGGATATTGACAGTTGCATTTTTAAGAACGCCAATGGGTAGATCACGGGTTTTTTGGTCATAAACAATACATGAAGCGACGGTTGTAAAGTTGGGCTAGCCATCTTTCGCCATGCATCCTTTGCGAGGACATTGACCTCAATGCTTGTGTTAACTAAAATGTCTCGGATCACCCATTCGTCGATGATAGCATTCACCAATATTTCCTTGTCCTCTTGAGGGCTAGGAGGAATAGGAATATCTTGTTGTTGAGCATGGTTTAATTGACACTCTTTAGTTGGCCTTGGCCCCTGTTGTTTAAGCCAATTACTTAACTGTGAGACAATATCTTCTTCTAATAGGCGTTTGCAAAGTTCTTGGAAGTCATCCCGTGTTGCGTCTTGATGTTCAGTGGCTTTCTGCATATCAACACGTTGGGCGGCATCACGGTCTTAAGGAATTGAATTTTCCCTTGTAATTCTAGTACCAAGGTCATAGTATCTTGGAGCACTTCTTTCTGTTGCTGAGCATCAGGGTACCTAGTTGCATGAGGCTCTTCGCGCTGTACCTTCTCAATGGGTGGAATGGACGTAGACTAGGATTGTCCACCACTGTGTGTTGTGATATTAACTTGTTGGGCTGTCGGAGTGCTAGAGCATGGTCGCCAGTGTGGCTTCTCAATGTGTATCTTACTAGCATCCTTTTCATTTATTTCTTTTGTGATGGTTGTGTATAAATCAGGGCATTCCTCCAACCGGTGCCCATTTTTACAAAAAACACAGGTTGGATAGACCAGATAGTCACGTTGGTAGTGATATGGAGACCCACATTTATAGCACGTCCGTGGTGGGAAACACCCACCTCCTTGTCCCCGTCCTCGGCAACGTCCACGATAGCCACCATTATCTTGATTGTTTGAAACAAAAGTTTGACGCGTACCATGCGCACGCGCCTCATGTATATCATTGATTAGATGACAGTGATTTGTGTCATGGGTATATGCATCGCATATCTTGCAGTAGTCAGACACTTTAGATTGTGTAGCCCTTTGTAATAGAGGACAAGAGCGTACATCGTGCTCTTCATGGCAAATTTCACAAGAGTGCTTTATTATAGCGCAGATGTTCTTTCGAGGACAATTGTTTCTGTTATGACCCTCAAACTCACAATCGGTACACCAAAGACCGCTATGAGTGTCATGAGCATTGTTTGCAGTCAGTTTTTCTAACTGCGATGCCATTGAAGCTATTTGAGCTTCCATAAAGGGATCGATTCTAGTGTCAATGCTACCAACAACCTCAGTGTGGAGGGCAGCTGCTAGGGTCTTGTGTGGGCTTATAAAGGTTCTTTGAGACAACGTTCGTCTAAAGGGAAGTAACAAGCCTCCCACGAACCATTGGGCATGTTGAACAACATTAATCTCAAATGATAGCTTAGACAAGAGTGTCTTGAATTGTGCATTGTACTCGTGCACGCTTTCGGTTAGCTCTTGTTTTATATCCTTCAACGCAACAATACTTTGTTGCTCAAATTTTGGAAAATCAAACTCTTGAAGAAATGCTGTCTTGAGCTGGTCATAATCAACTACTGTTTGTTGAGGGTCATACTTCCGATACCACTTGTGTGCTCTTTCCAGAAGTGTGGTTGCAAACTTTGTTGCTTTTCGCTTAGAGGAAGTTATGCCATGCGCTTTCTAGATGAGTTCACATTTATGAACATACTCTGCGACGTTCTCTATGCCTCGATATTCCGGTAAATGAAACGTCATTTCATAATACACAATAGGTTGTTGAGGTATTTGCAATGGTCGCTATTGAGAACTTCCAAGCCCTGTTCCTAGGGGGGAGTCCACCACTTCCACTTGCTCCGCCTCTTAGTCCGCCAGTCGTTTTGCCTCTTAGTCCACCTCTTGCACCTCCAACAACAACAGAAACACCCGATACCTTGGGTGCGGTAGCAGGTTGATTTATTATGCTTGGACTAGTACTCTGCCCACTACTTATGCCGGGTCCACTAGGCATACCAAGTTGGGCCATGAAAGGATCTTGAAGAGGAAAAGAAAGCGTCAATTCACTATGGTCTAAAACTTGCTCAACGAAAGGTTCTCTTATAGGGTCAGTCTTTGACTCCTACACTATCTATATCCCAGTTATGTATAATTAATTCATCTAGCTCAAAAGCACGAGCTTGCACTATGGTTGGGGAACTGGGTTGGTTTAGGTCGGGTTCTTTAGTCTCCTACTCAGTTTCTCCCACATATAACAACGCTGGCATTGGTCGCGGTCTGAAAGTTGGTGAGTCTTTGTACTCTTCCGCTTCCCTACGGATCCTAAAAACACTTCCTGAGTCCTCGCGTTCCTTTCCTACTTTGCTTCCATCTATAACACTTTGCCGAGCTTCATCATACTTATGCTTTCGCAACTCCCGTTGACTAGCTACCATATCGAACCAACACTCCTCAAACACTTCTGCATTTCCCTCCCAACCGTGTTGCTCATGCAAGGATGGATTCAACCCTCCATAGTCAGAATTTCAAGTCTAGAGTCAATAAACAACTTCTTTACTTCTAATGGGAAATGCCTAATATATTGAGCACGTGGTTCTCGGAGAAACTGGAACTTTGCTTCTTTCGGATAAGAGTAAGTGGTTATGACGTACTCCAAGATGTAGCTATTCAACACCCCTCTCCACTAGATATTAACAACTCGTGTCCATGACGCTCCCAAGCGTGCTAAGGCCCTCTGACGCTCTATCGTCCACGCTATCCTTGGTCCAAAATTTCATGACCGATTTTGAGCATAGGTTGAGAGCCAAGCATGCAAATGAACAGGGACTTTGGCAAAGAAAGTTTCATATAAAGAGCTATAGAGATGTTGTTCAACCCATGGATGTGCATAAACTCTTGGTTCAAGATATGGAATTGCAAAATTATCTTTGACCCCAGTAAGCCATCGTTTAATATTGTCGAGAGATAATCGCTCGAGCATTTTCCATTACTATGCAACAAGCACTATGGGTCCCGACAACGAAACCAAAATGTTGGGTTTTATTTTCTGTCTAAACTTTTCTCGAGGGGCGCTAAAGTATCTAGTTCCCAACAAGCTAATGCGCTGGCATTTCACGTAAGGTTGAGTTGTTGTGTGCTCACTCAAAGCATGTAGCAAGAAACTGATTCCATGGGTTGTGTCGCGCAGTAATACACTTGTCATATATTGGTGCTTGTTCACATACCTTAATCATTGACTAAACATAAAAATAAATACACAGTTGTGGACCTTGTTTCAATTACGTAAACAAACACATTTAACAAGATAATTGCCATGAGATTCAAAGTATGTATTGCATAGGTTTAGGTAACATAGATTCTATTTATTATAGCCAAATATGAACCACAAGTTACATAATAGATGTGCTGGTAACTCAATGATGCAACTTAACTACAAACTAGAGTGCAATATCAAGATTACAATAATTTTTGTGATTCCGCTATTTACCACAATCAGTCGTTAAATAATACCAATGTTCAATAGCATTACAAATCTCTACACAGGGGTATTTAAACTTGGTGCTCCCTGACCAAGTTGTTACATTAATTATGACACTTCTAGTGACTAGCCAATGATCTCCAGTGAACTGAGAGTTGTGGTAGTCGTTTACTTGTTTTTCCTATGGATCCGGACCTTTGCGCCCCTATATTCCCATTCGGTGTTGGATCGTTGTTGCCAAATGTCCTTCGTGCGGGCTGGTGCCAAACTCGTGTGTAATTGAAGTCTTTTCTATCTTTGAGAATCGCTCCTCAACCGTTTTCCGCGTCCTTCGCGCTCCTCAAGTCTTTTGTTGATATACCGAGTTCTCCATTCTCGGGTTCACTGTTTGTTATGCCTCTCCTTTGACTGGGTCTTCTTGTGCTGTGATCTTTTGCACCGTGGTCTTTCACGCCATGGTCTTCTTGCTCCATGCTCGTTCAACACCATGCTTGTTCCGCGCTACAAGCCAAAATACTTAGCCAAAATTCAGGGTCCAACACTTAGTCCTGAGAAAAATTAGTAAACAATGCTCAATGCACTTCAGCAAGCAATTCGTGGAAGCAAGCTCTTATCCTATACAACTTTTCATGCTAGCATGAACAAGTGGGACAAGAAGATGAATTGCTTGAAATCTTGATTCAAATCTGCTCCAAATGCTGGAATTCTTTTCTAACACTTTCACAATAGATCTCTAGGACAGAATTTTGCCTTCGCGTAATCATTCCTTATCCGTTTGTCTTAAATGCACTAATGCACCTGTGTATTTATAGACTTCTCAAATTCAAATTATGATCATATTGGTGTGCATGCTGATATGCAATGGGTGGGAAAAACTGACAAACCGGGAACACAAGACACTGGGGACCCAAAACAAGGGTCACAAGGGCCCACATCAGAATCGTATATGATATGGTCATGGATGTATGGTTTTGGGCAACAAACTCAAAATCACAGAAAAATAGGCGGGGAGGAAAGAGAGAGGAGAGAGAAAGGGGAACAGCAAAAACAAGGCAGAATAGGGCCAAAACATGGAAACAAATGTGCCAATAAGAGCTGAATTTGAATCGATAATTGGCAAACACACATGTACCCGAGAATCATGCAATTTGACAACTAACAATAACCCAGACCAAAATTATGTGTCTAAACATACAGATTTTCATCTAGTACCAAATATTGTGGATTATGAGATGAAGTTAACTACTAATACAACATCTATTTGTAACTGCTCTGCTACTTATGAGGTTTTCCTGGAGGCAAAAATATGGGGGATAAAGTTTTGCGTATAGGTTACTGTAAATAAAAAAGCTGAAGATACACTGATACAATGTTCTGGGGTACCCTGGAAGCATCCCAGCAGCTTCATTCACCCTTGCTAATGGACCATGATTATTGCAGGAGTGCTGGTACATGCAATCTTGGAGGTTTGACTCTTGACGGTCAAATAATGTGCAAACATTAATATTACCCTTTGGACTGAATTTCTATTTGAGGAGGCAGCGATGAGGAGTAATATTGAGCATGTAGTGAAGCATTTTAGCATTTTTGGTATTCGGTTTCTTTGGACAGGAGTGCCTAGACTGCCTACCCTTATAGCAGATATTGCACTTAAACAAAGTATTTATTTAATCAATTTGCTTCTTGTAGGTGGGATTCAGATTATTCATTGTTGCCAAGAAAAAGGTCTACTTAAAGTCTGAGTCCACATAATTTTTTTCGTGGTTCATATTATTATACCTTCTTGTGGCTTCAGAGGTTAGCGGGCAATGGTCAAGGATATTTCATTCTGTTTAAATATTTATTGTTTCCAAAATTTCAGAGGGAGAGCTGGAAGCGTAACCCAACTGTAAGCTTAATGGGACCCACATAGGGCCAAAGTTGGCTGTTCTGCCAGAGTATTGAGCTCACATTGAATTACATCATGAGCACACATGACCATTCTGTTAACTATGGTCCGTTGTCAAAGACCAACGAGTAATCTGCAGGGTTGGCGAAAATAACTAGAGAGTGGATATGGGATTCGGATGATATAATTACATTTTTCTCATTACTAAGCTTCAGTTTCACTTCACTCGCTGTTTGGTGGTCTCAAATTGGGGTTTTATCACCATAAATTTGGCATAATAAACCATCATTGTTGAGGGTCTGAATATGGTCTGAAACTGACAAAACACTGGGAACACAGACAAAAAAGATATTTATCTTAGCCCATGTGCTCTGTAAAGGATCAACTTGAAAAAAATTGAAGAATTTGAGATGTAAAAAAATTCTAATAGGTTCAATGCCCAAAATGAGCACCACATCCAAAGTCTTCCAGTTTAGTGTCAAATTTGCTTAAGCAGATTTGACGCCAAAATGCTGCCCATTGAAGTGTATCCTAGGTGCTAAAAAGTGTAAGTTGGCATCCTAAAGGAGGAAGCTAATTCTGTGGGGCAAAGTATCACATTAGCATTGGAAAGAAAGTTGGTGCCAAAAGGCTGGCTAGCACCAAAGGCTGAGTTCAGAATCAATTATAAATTCCCTGTTACAATGGGAAAGAACAATGGCACCAAGATTGTTCCAACACTTGGCCAAACATTCAATAAGCTTTTTTTGAAACTGAAACCCTCGGTAACTGAGTTATGGGAGTTGAAGGATTGTATAACTTGCTTCTATCTTAGAGTCGTAATTTTATGTGTGGAATGGATAGATGTTAAGAGACTTAGAAGTAAGGGAGTCCTTGTACAGAAATTTATTTTAATGAAAAATATGTTAAGGAAAACCTGTATTCTTGATGGATTTGCTAAACTGGGCATCTTTCGTTCTCTAAAATAAGTAGTATTTGGTTAATTGGCACATCAAAATCTGCAGAATCAGTGTTGGAACAGTAAGGCAAAGCCTTAAATCTAGAACATGTGTAAAGCTTGCCAGAAAATGAATCACCACGAGGGGCATTGACCAGAGGTGGTTTATTTGGCTGCCACTAGAAAACCTAACAGTACCAAAATCTGATCCTCATTTTCCACTAGCAGATGTATGCAACTTTATTATTATTGAATTTCAGTGTTTTTATTTCACACTTAGCCTGGAGTTACACGCTCTTGGGATTATGCAATGTTTTTATTTTTAGATGTTTTAATTTTGTCATTGTATTAAATACTTTCTTGGGATTATGTTACGCATTATATTTGACAGTCCCATTCGCTGCTTCTTGATCGAGCATGGAGTTAAATATATTTTTAAAAATCTCTCTTTTACTCTGCTACATAAACTCTGTTCCATGGAGTTTTTGATACTGTAAAAACCGGTAGCCAGGGGATGGGTTTCCGGCACAGCAAAGTTTTTGCCTGAATTTAGGGGACGGCGGGGGACATCACTATATATTCAAAAAATATATCTATCTACACGCACGCACGTGCACACACACACACGCTATATATATATATCCTATTGACATATACATATGCAATTTATATATATTCCTTGATTTGAGAGAGGGGAGTGTCTTAGGGTTTGGGGGTAGGGAAACGTGGCAAAGGTTCCTAAAATACACAAAATAGGTGCCCATGTTTCATAGGTCAACCGAATCTCTGCCATGGTCTCCAAGCTACTGTCTTCCCTGAACCAATTGGGTTGGCAGAAGACATCAAAATTACATGTCTCAATACCGTTTAAGTGCCACACATAATTTTAAGTGAGGATAGCTTCTTCATATTCCACCTAGTTCAGAAGTACATGTTTAGAAAAATTGGACAGCGTTAACTAGGAAGGAAATTTTATTTTATTCTTACGATTGGATTTTTCTGTACTACAAAAAAATGTAGCAGTTGAAGTTTGCATGGCATCTATTTTGCTTTATCTTCATATTTCTTTTGAGAAGATAGCTTTGCTTGGTATTGTAATAGGCATCATGTGTCTAGCCTTGGGCTATTAATTAGCAACTGAGGCATCGCTTTTGATGCAGCTTGTTGAACTTGGCAGAGCTTGCAGATGGGAGCCTGATGTTTTCTTTTGGAGCATCTCATCCAACAGGGCACACAAGAGCATCCCATCCATCAGGAAATGCAAAGAGAGCAAATACCTTTTCCTCATCACATGCTGAACAAATACTATCAAACAAGAACTCTTTCCCAAGGAAAATGCTTTCTAATTTCAAAAAGCAGTCAACAATTCCAATTTCTGCAGAAAAGACAGGAAATTCCATTGGAAATCCAAGACAGCAGGATACTGGATCTGAAATGGTTCAGGATAATTTTGATTCTGAAAAGGTCACTGGAAAAACTCAAAATACAAATCACATTAAAAGAGTTTATCAGCGTTCTCAGGGATCATCTCCTGCATATGTAAAGGGATCTTCCATTTCATCTCTAAAGGGTGGACGAAATAAACTATCTGTTGAATATGAGATTGCTGATCTCTTTAAGCAGACTCTGTCTACCATTCCAAAGAAAAACCCAGCAAATAATGAAAAAAATGATAATCGGTTTTCAAAATCTAATGTAAAAATTCATGAACATCCTGCCAAGAGTGTGTGGCGTCAATACCATGAGAAAAATAAAGAGGAATTTAAGGAAGATGCAGGCATAAGGCAATCTTTAAATGGAGATAAAAAAGTGCCTGTAAGTGCAAGTATACCTTCTTCAAGAAGAGGGCCAAAGAAGACAAAATATGAAAAGGCAAAAAAAAAACATTGACAAGTCTATTTCTGAAGCATTTATTTTGTCAAGGCCACCGTCAAAATTTGTTCGCAGGTCGCCAATTCCTTTATCAGCAATCAAGCAAGACGTCCGCCCAGTTCCTGGAATCCGAGAGTCTGAAATTTCAATTGCCGAAAGTAGATCATCTGAGCAGGATGAAGGTGTGTTAGATTCAGATGGAACTCCTACATCTTTGGAGAATGATTCTTTTCGTAGGGATTTGTTAAGTTTATCAGAAGACAAGCTGAATGGTTTAAGTGAACTCAAACTTGAAGAGTTGAAAAATGATGGGGGCATTTTAAGAGATTCCGATGGAACACTTACATCTGTGGAGAATGGTTTTGTTCGTAGGGATTCACCAAGTTTATCAGAAGACGAGCTCAATGATTTAAGTGAACTCAAACTCTTGGACTTGAGAAAGACTGCAAAATCTTATGGTCTGAAAGGTTACTCAAAGCTAAAGAAAGCAGAGCTATTAGAATTACTCAGAAATGCAGTAAGGCAATCTTAGTACATGAATGGTGTGGCTACTTCATGTAATTTATCACATTTTCCAAAGTGCTTGATTCCGTACTTTCAGAATCATAGATTTTACTTGCCCTTTTGAGTTTGTCAACATGCGGGTGTTCTTCCTTCCTTATTTGTATAAAATTAAACTGACATTGCAAGACAAAGACGGTATCCTGTACATAATAGGATATATGTCAAGTGCAGCATGATGTTTAGAGCAAAGATTTACATTGAACAGTCGAATCTACCTAGTCTGTATGGGCATAGTCTATGTTGCATAGTCTATGTTTATAGTGAATTGAAAAATTTCTGATGTTTTCTGAAAGACGAATGCAATCCTTTTACCACTTTGGACAGTGTAACAATGTAACCAGCCATGGGCTATTGTCTTGCCCAGTCTCAGTTTTAGGCTTCAGCTGTGCTCCATTAGAATCAAATTACTATGTTTGAACTAAGTTTTGGGTATGTATTTATCTTACCTGTGTGAGAAGGCTCAAAGCTCTTTTGGTAACTTATAAATGTTCTTTTCTCATGTCATTTTGTTTATGATATAAGGTCTAATTTTTTGCAGTAATTATTCAAATTCTGTAGAACATTTAATGGCAGATTGTCCAAATTACAGGCAAAATTATAAATAACTGACAACCGTATACATAAAATACTTAGTAGCAAAATTACGAGTTGAAGATCAGCCAGAAACCAGAGTAAGTGCTACAAGTAAGTATTATATCAGAGAGAACCATTAACTAATCAAAGCTGAATATGTGGATTTCTTTGATGTATCTAAATGATGTTTGGGAATACATTGAAACTAGATTCCTCAAACTTGTCCGAGGGTTCTCCCTACGACCATGCCTAATTACTTTCCAAAAATCAAATTACTACCAGTTCACCTGCTCACAGACATATGCTTATAAAATGCAATGAAGTGATCAATATAAATCTCTACAAAAGACTGAAGTTATACGGGACAAAGCAAATAAAATGTAGTTACAGAATGCTTTTTTACAACATTTTGATCTATGAAAATGTTGTTTACGTTAAAAAGTCAAATGTAAATGCTATTTGCCTATTTTTACACATCATCAATGTAATCGTCTCCACATTATCAATGTAATTGTCTACTTGTCAATAGTCAAGCTAGATAAAATATTTAGATTTCCCGGTGTTTGATTTGGTGATCTGGTTTTATCTACTCCTACATTGGACAACAAAGCATCCCATACTTTTCATCCTTAATTTTTCCACCGATCTGGATGAAACGGACAGCTGACTCTAAAGCCATGTTCCTTTGTTCATTGAATCAAAGTTCTTTTCTTTAATTATATCAATTGCTATGTGATGTTCACCTTTGATATATTACATTTTTTGCATCCATTTTCTGTTTTGGCGTTTGTGGTCTCTGTCCAATTCAACGGCTTTCATACTAGTACAAATAGCTCTTGGGCTCATGCCTTACTCATTTCGGAGTTGTAGGATGTGTGTACAACTGAGTAGAGTAGTGGATTAAGTTTTCTTTGAGCAAGGCAAAGCTTGTGGAGAATTGTAGTAGTGCTGCAGAAGTCCCACAATGTGCTTGAGCATCCATTGGAGTGATTTGCTTGTAAACCTTACATCATGATAGCTGAGATGAGGAGAGACACAACCCCTCTTTCCGAGGAGTTTTTCATATTGGGTTTGGCTAGGGTAAATTCTTGAGTTGATTTTCTCTTTTATGTATTGTTTTTAGTCAATCATTTGTTTTTTTTTAATGCAACTACTTAATTAAAGGTTAATTCTAATTTTAAAGATTTTTTTTTGAAGGACACCAATCTAAATCAGTTATATAATAATTTTATAAGTTTAAGATTTGAAGTAGTGAATTAGGAATTTAATATTTGTTTTAATTACAGATCAGATTGGTATCGGAGAATTTTTATTCCTTGGGTTGTGTTTTTTTGGTGTGATCCGTTTTATAGAGCAAGAAGAGGTGATGATTTGATTCCTTGGCAGCAATATATTTATGTCAATAGGCATTCTACAATGGTAGAAATGGATGGTAATGGATTGAGTTGTTCACACTTATGTTTAATTTTAAATTTGATGTCTATTTAATTGTCACATATTAATTTTCATTTAAAATTTGATGTCTATTTCACTGTTGCTTAGATGCTTTTTTAATCTTTTACTTCTTTATTTCCTTGGAAAAGTCATTTGAAATATTGTAATATCTTGGCCATATGGTGGAGTTTGAAGTCCCTTTTTTTTCTTAGATAGATTTTTCGAGCCCAATATAATGGTGTAGCTAAGTTGATGCCATATGTCACTAGCGAGTAGGAAATTGGTTGAAAAAGGTAATGAAATTATTAATCAATGTGATATGCACTAAAAATACAAGATAAGAATTTTGAGATTGATATATATCTCATTATATTTCAGATAAATATATTCAAGATATCTTTACTAGCAGTAGTACACAGAAGTATGCCTCAAGAAGAGAAAAAACACCCCACTTAAGTATGATGTCTCAAGAAGAGAGAATCTTGAAGTTGGAAGTGGATCCATTAAAAAAAGCTTGATATGATAAAAATGATTATTGAGGCCTTCATTGACAAGCTATGTATTTCTATGGAAATTCTCAAGGCAAGATTAAACCCAAGCAAATAGTAGCCCTACCTCTTATTTGTAATTGACTTGGATATTCCAAAGAATGATTGACAAACATAGATACATTATCTCTTGTGTTGTTCCAATGTTCTATGTTATTAAAAAATAGTTTAGATATCTTAAATATATTTATTTAGAGAACATCAGAGATGTCTCATTCTTGAGTCACCTATCTTGGATTTGCCACAGTTTCTCATATTAAAGGGTTCCACATTGATTAACGACGCCATCACTTTCTTTGCAAATTTTGTAATAATGGGTGGCATATGGCCTCAATGTAGCTTTATCATAAAGTATGGTTTGAAAAAATCTTTTTGAGGAAAAAAATTTGGGGGCTCCAAACTCTACTGATGCCCAAGATATCACTATTCTTCGATTGCTTTCTCCAAGAAAGAAGAAAAACCTCCCCATGCTGGTCAAATAGACATCAAATTTAATGCTGGTCATTTTTATGAACACATTTATGGACATTACACTCCACCACCACCCCTAGCTGCCATGGTAGCACAACAACTACCGAAGGTTGCAAATTGATCTTACTATAGCTAGATTGCAACCATTTACATCATATATCTATTACACAATTGTGTACATGCTCATATACATGGGCCTACTATGCCTATATACCAAGTTTTACGTTTATGCTACTACCAACATGTAACTTCTTTATTCAATGAGACCAATAGTGGAATAAAGGATATGTTGATTCTTTTATGTCAAATTGAAAACTACTTCTCTTTGCTATTTGAACAAGTATTAAGCTTGTAATCCTTTGGACTTCATTCTTATGCTTTATTAAGTGCTTGAGTTAGTTAAGTAGTTGAATAGAGTGAAAGTAAACAAGCATTTAAATTAAGACGTGTGAAAAAAAATAATAACACAAGGATTTACCATAGAGAAACCCAATGTGGGAAAACTCCAGAAGAGTGAACTTATGCCTTGTCATCTCCACTATCATCTCACAAGTTTTTATAAACCAATTCTTCAATTTGAACCTCCATGTGCATTGTAGTTTTTCTAGCATTTTTGTAATGGTTTCCAAGCATGTCTTGATGTGGATTCCTTGCTTATTCAACATGTCTGACTGTTGCTCAACCTTGCAATATCTCCTATCTCAAAAAATCCATAATATCACTTCTGGGAATATCTGTGAATATTCTTGAATTCTATTACATGATCCCAAGAGGTAGGAAAATGAGTTGGAAGAAAAATTGATTCAACTTCATTTTGGACTCTCGATTATACTATTTTATCCCATCTGATATAGAGTCGTACCAAGCCAAACTTGTTCTGCGATGTATGGTTTTTTCACGATTTAAACCCGTCATGTAATTTTGTCTCAAGTCCAACTCAATATACATTTTTTTTAGGAGTAGAACAAACTGTATGGTTTTATCACGAGTTGAACCTATTACTTAGATCTTATTTTTCAAATGGTGTGGCTTGTAGGTTGTTTGCATCATATCTACACCCCAATGCACTTTTTCCCTTGTTCTATGTTGATTGTACATCTTTGCCTTGTCAATTTTTTCTTAAAGAGGTCAAAAGCATGTCTTAAGCTCTTCTTTAGTCCACAAACTAAGAAGTATGATCGATCATCTGAATCAACTAAATCATGTTGATTTTCAAGTTCCAATTGGTGTTACATCCTGTCATATCCTTAACAAACAATATCTATTTTAAACAAACAATTAACTATTGATTAGTTAGATTTTTAGTTTGTGTAGAATAAACATATGTATTTTGTTGTGTTTGTTTACTTGAATTGCTGCATTTTCTATTCTGAATCTATATTTTTAGTGCATCTATTTGTCAAATAATGTGTGATTGTAGTCTACTTTTATACACCCTAGCATGGGTAATATAGTGGTATATAATCATTTATTATTAGTGATTTTCTAGCTATGTTGATATAAATAGACTAACTACATTCTCTTGTTTGAGGTGGATGTAGGACATCTTTCACCCTCGTTGAGTATTACAGAGGGAGGGCATCATAGGGAAGAGGACGACATATCGTGAATGTTGGAAGTACATAGAGGCTACCGAGAACCATCATACTCATACTAAGTTGTCTGCTTTGATTACTTAGATTTCATTGCAATTTTGTATTAGGTGTCTTTAACTGTGTGCATTATGATTGAATGATTTTTTATTTTGCATGAGATTGATTTATATTGTAGTGTCATAGTGAGTGTTGGAGATTGACCGCCTTAAATTGAATTAATGACTTGTCGTTACTCATGTCCTTATTACTTGCTTTTGTCTTTGTAGTTTGTCGGCAATTTGCTAATCCTTATCTTTAAATATTTGCTTAAAGATCATCCTTGAACTCCTTTTTATTTAAAGGCATGAACCAAATATACTCTAACTACATCACCGATAGGAAACTTCATGAAACAAATATTATTTTGAAATGGTTTAGTCTTTAAGCTTTAAACCTTGTTATTCATGATATTAAAAACCTAACAAACCACTTAGGGGTCTTAGAATATTTAAAGTTTATTGAGACTGCATTACATGTATGTGTTATGAGGACTTTGGGAATAGTTTGGTCAAGGTTTGATTATTTTTTGAAGTCAATGGATGAGGCATAATAACCAAAGAGGCTGGGATGAGTTTTGAGCCAAACTCGAGTTAGGAGATGACTAGGATGTTTGAATTGGTTGAAGATTGCATGTGGTTTTTCTTTGTTGTGGGAAATGGGAGACTCGACTCAAATGGATTGAAGTGTAGTAAATTCATGCATTAATGATTCTAGAGTTGCATGGAGTGGACAACATGATTTTAGATAGAATATAGGCATGCGAAACAAGATTTTGGTAAGGAGAATGTAGAGTATAAGAGAAATGGGGAGAAAATAGTGACACGAACAACATTGGAACAAAGTGCGAGACAAGTTGATTGGGACGAAACATTGAGGAGTATGTAACCTTTATTATGCATATTTAGGCAAGTTCGATCCTCATAAATTAGATGGGTTTACCTTTAAGATTGAAGGGTTTATTTTGTATTTGTGGGTTGAGGTTATAAGTTATGGGTTATTTCAAATACAATAGGAAGTTTTTAAATCTTGCTTTTCTGAGCCGTTTATGATCTTGACTTGCTTTCAGAACTATTGAAACCCATAAACTCTGTATACTTATTTGGAAACCTTTCTATTTTGTGAATACTGTCAAGTTCTTGAATATGGCAAATAACCAATTGGATTATCATTTAGTTGTTGAATTGAATCAAGGTTTTAATTTGAAAACTCTCTCTCAACCATATGGACTTGGGGGTGAGCAAGTCCATAATTTGTAAATTGAGTTTGTTTGTTTCAATTAAACAAGGGTTGTTCGTTGTTCTATACAATTGTAGTGGTTTTTATGGAAACTCACTTTGTCGTAATGAAATGGGTTTTTTTTTTTAATTGAGTTGTTAAAACAATGCATTGAATATCAACAACTGTGCATGGTCTATCTCTTGTATAGTTTGACAAGGAAAATAGTGTTATTAAATATAATCCTTCTTGAGGTTTTAACATTTGATATAATCCACCTGTGATCTCACTGTAGTAAAATTGAATGATTGAATATTAAACAGATTGGAGCTTGTTATTGTTCTAAAATTTGGCTGTAATGGTTTATATGATCATTGAGTTGGATGAAAATATAACAAAACATAGCCTTTTTATTATTCATATTGTTTATATGAGGATATGTATATTATGTCTACATTCTATGTTATTTAAATGACTGAATTTGTATATGCAAGTTGAATGATAGCAAGTTTTATATAAACAATATTAGGGCTTTGATTGAGACCTTTTGGAATATTTGAGACAAAAGAATATTTTTAATAGTTTATAGATATTTATTAAATTTTTAGAAACTTGTGAGTGAAAGGCTACTCCCACTCACAGGTTTATAAAGAGTTAAATTATAAGGATCTTCTATTTAGTACTTGAGTTATTGTCAACTTTGACTTTTTAGAACTATAATAAGGATATATACATTTTATATCATTGATGCAAACTTTATTATAATATCTATGTTTGGGTATTAGTAAATGAATTAAGAAGCTTCGTTGAAAATGAGTCAAAACTTAAGACTGTACTATAGGTTATGATTCAACAATCCAATTGGTTGTATACTGATCAAGGACTTAGATAAAATCGTGATATTTATAGAACTTGCATTATTATTTGGATGGAATTTGATACGAGATATTGGAATGTATAATATATATACATATACTTTGTAGTACTCAGGAGATTAGTTGGTTGTTATAAAACAATGTTTGTTTAGAATATGATTTGATTTCAGTTAAATTATATGACATTATGTGAAAATTTTAAACAAGAAGTCAGGTGTGATTCATTGTACTCTCGAGTGAAATTCACATGTATAGTATTTTTTATTTTATCATTTATGGACAACTTGGTGTGAAACCCTAGTTTGTATGACTTGTTTGACAATATGACAATTTTTGGTTTTATTATACTTATGAGGATTGTTTGTGAGATTTTTTTGTGAATTGAGCTGAATTGTTTTATCAATCCTTTTGCTTGTTAAGGGATGATGAGTGACAGGTAGGGAGCCTAAATATGGTCACTCATCATTGGTTAACAAGATGAGAAATGATAACAGTGTGTATAACATAGAGTATGGATGAGATGGACTGTGACCTAGATTTTAAAATATGATAATACTATAAAATACTTTGGCCAAAGTAATGTTATAGCTGTATATATTGTCAGTCCACAATGCTTTCTATTTTATGTGTTTACTTGAATTCATAACAGATAGATGTGTACCTAAAGTTTGTATGACTGACTGCATATAATAGTGATTGTACTTTCACATGTGATTCTCAGATGGTTATAGATACTTACATCATCATTATCTGCCCATTCATGAAGGGAATGACCACTCCTAGTAGGGAGGTGTGCGGGAGACCGACAACCTATGGTTGTAGGAAAAACACCCATATGATGTTCTCCCTCTCTACAACTGCGTTTGAGCCCATTCTAATATATGCTCATGGACACTATTCTGATTTGATGAGTTATTTCATGGAAGCTCTATTGTACAATTGTACTTTTGACATTAATGTATTTAATTCGCTTACACAATAATGGATATTGGCATGCATGTACATTCATTTTTATTATATTGTACTTCAACAATGGTTGTATTTATTGAATCATCTATGGTATATTCTAGTATTCTCTAATTGTATTGTTATACCCTTATTACTAAAATGATGTACAACTGTACTTTGAATTCTTAAATTATGTACCTCTATGTAATCTTTTAGATTCTACACCATTGGGAACCTTCTATGGGTTAATGTAATAAATGTACATATGCTTAAATCAATGAAGTTTATTGTGGAGATTGTAACTGCTAGATTTAGCTCCTTTCAACATGATGACAACAAATTTACGTATGTGAAATATGTTTTATAAACTATAATATTTTATTGTTGGTATATTAGTAGGTCAGATAACAGTAGTTGATATTGTTAATTTAATTTTTTTTAGATAAATTATAACCCAAAACCATTAGGGTTTTAACATGCGACATCAAAGTGAGATTTAAACTCTCAAACCTAATGAGTTTGCAAACACTGACTTAAATTTCCATGTGTTTAGAATGAGAAAATGGTGTGTTCAAGGGAAAACATTGAAGGAACTTCAAATGGTGCATTAGAGCATGATGAATAAAATGTTGGTTAGGAAAAACACCAAGAACAAGAGCATGCTGAGGAACATCAAGTTGCAAGAGCGCAACTAGCTGCATAACTTGCACGTGATATGAAAAAGGTGAATCCACCTAAATTTGATGGAATGGTGTTGGAAGTTGGAGTTGAAGGTTGGCTCAAAGAAATGGAGAAGTATTTCAAAAATTTAAATTACTTTAAGGTGATTAAAGTGGTATGGTGAGCATACAAATTGGTTAGTGAAACATCAATTTCCTGGGCCAACAAGAAGTTAGAAATGGTCTTGACTCCACTACCAACACTTGGGAGCAATTTTAACATTGTTCAGGGCTCAGTAGCTACCACAACTCTACTTGATAAAAAATTGATAGATTTTCAAAAATTAAAACAAGGAGAGCTATTGATAACAAAGTATTGGGAATATTTTACCAAACTTCTCAAATACATTCCCCAATACCAAGAAGATGAATGTTTTTAGTTCATAAAGTTCATCATGGGTTTGAGGCCACAAATTAGATGTGAAGTGGATGTGCATGGACCTAATTCCATGGATCAAGTCTTTGAAAAAATCGTCAAACAAGAACATATGCTTAAATCACTTGCATAGGTCATAGACAAGTATCAAAAAAAGTTTGAAGAATCAAAAACTCTCTTCAAAAATAAGGAATTAGAACTACAAATGGGATTTTAAAAATAAATTCAATAATAAGAATCCTAGGTTTAACAATGTTTTAGGGGCAAATAAACCAGTAATGGATTCAAAGAAAGGAACATAGGAGGTAACCCACCTGAAAGGAAAGGACCACCAAGTGGATGTTTTAATTGTGGAGGAGATCATTACACAAAATACTGTCCTCAATGGAAGACAATAAGTGAATTCAAGAATCCTTTGTCTTCATCTGCTCAATAGGGAACTTTCCAGCTATGGATCCATGTAATAGTTGACCCGAGTTTCAAATCTCACCAATATAGGTGTCAAGTACTTTGTTCGGGCATTCAGTTTCTATTTTGATAGATATTAGAGCTACTAAGTGTTTCATTTCTCCTAGTTTGCTTAATAAACTACCTAAAAAATTTGGGCATATGGTAAATGCTTGAACTGTGCAGTATGGGAATCAATCTAGGGTCAAAGTAGATAAGTGCCTAGTAGAAGCAAAGATGAAACTACCGGATTTAAACACCATAGTAGACTTGTTTGCAACTCCACGAGGGTCATATGATGTGATCTTAGGGGTAAATTGGATTTGGAAGCACATAACAAAGGTAGATTGCTACACACAAAAAAAGAATGTTTAGATGATTTGGGAAATCAAACTCAAATCCAAGGAGTGGAAAAGGAGTTAAAGTTAAGGCATTTCTCAACTATTCAATTAAATAAAGCTCAAAAGAAATGATGTTAAGTATTCTTAGTTAAGGTAGATGAGGTTGAAGAACCTAAAAATACAACTTTATAAGACTATCCCTTTTTGCAAGAATTTTAGGATGTATTTTTAGAAGATTTACTTGGATTACCTCCCAAAAAGGAATTTTACTTCAAAATTGATATCATTCCAAGTTTTGAGCCTCAATTCAAAGCACTCTAGGGAATGACCATAATAGAGTTAGTCAAATTGAAAGCCCAACTTCATGAGATGTTATCCAAAATGCTAATTCGACCTATTGTTTCACCATGGGGAGCATTGGTGGTGTTTATTAAGAAGAAGGATATGACTCTTCGTATATGCATATACTACAAAATGTTGAACAAGGTAACCATCAATAAAAAGTATCCCTTACTCTTTTTTGATGATGTTTTTGATCAAATATGAGGTGCAATAGCTTTTTGAAAAATTGAGCCATTAGTTAAGAATCAAGGAGGAAGATATTCCTAAAACTTATTTCAAAACGAGGTATGGTCACTATGAATTCACAATTCTACCCTTCAGAATAACGAACACACCTTCATCATTTGTGAATATTATGAACAATGTGTTCAAAGATTATTTAGATCAGTTTGTGTTCATTTTCTTAGACAATAGTTTGATATACCCCAAGAATAAATAACAGCATTTTGAGCACTTGAGATTGGTTTGTAACACTTGTAAAAACATAAGCTCTACATAAAACTGTCTAAGTGTTCTTTCTTTTAGAAGAAGGTGCAATACTTGGGGCATATCATTTCAGCCAAAGGAATATCTGTGGATCCAACAAAGATAAAATCCATGTTGAAATGGTTTACATTTAAAAATGTGCATGGGGTGTGTAGTTTTACGGGTTTGGCAAGGTATTACAAGTAATTTATACCAAAATTTTAATGATAACTAACCCTATCACCTCTTTTCAATAGAAATAACAATGATTCTTATGGAGTGATAAGTATGAGTAAGCCTTTAAAATCATGAAAAAGAGACTTACATCTACATTGATATTGCATGTTCCAAATCCTAACGACTATTTTATTATGGTAAAATATGCTTATGATATGGCCTAGGTGGAGTATTGATGCAAGAAGACTCAGTAGTAGCTTATGAATCTAGAAAATTAAAGTCTTATAAAGCCAATTATGATTTGCATGATTTGAAATTGGATATAATAGTGCATGCTTTATAGGTTTGGAGGCATTATCTATTGGGAAAAAATTTTAAACTTAAGACTGATAATTTAGAATTCAGGTATATTTTCACACAACCAAATTTGAATGCTCGACAAAGGTGATGGATTGAGATTTTTTCAAATTACGAATTTGATATTAGTTATATAAAAGGAAAATGGAACAAAGTTACAGATGCTCTTAGCCATAAAAGGTACATAATAACAATGACTACTATTAGAAACACCTTTAAAGATTAGGTTTTGAAATTTTTGCCTAGAGATGAATTCTATGAGCATGTCAAGGAAACTCTAGCAAAAAACCCTTAAGATCATAGGTATGAATTATTTTATTTTGAGAAAAATAGACTCCTGAGCTTTAATGAGAGAATTTATATGCCAGACAGATAAAATTTGAGAGTTAAAGTGCTTAAGGAGTTGCATAATGCTCCTTATTCTGGTCATCCAAGAGTGACCAAGCTAATGATAGAGTTGAGAAGATTGTATTTCTAGAAAGGAATCAAGAAAGATGTAGTTGATATTATGCCAAGATGTTTAAAATGTGAATAGGTGAAAGTAAAACATGTTCATCCTATTGGGTTGTACCCACAAGACATTCCATAATATAAATTACAAGTCATCAATATGGACTTTGTCCAAGGACTACCCATGTCAAGAAATAGACATGATATGATATTTGTGGTAGTTGAAAAACTAACCAAGGTAGCACCTTTTATATCATGCAATTTGACATATGATGCACCAGTTCTAGCAAAAAGGTTCATGCAAGAAATTTACAAGTTGCATAGTTTTTAGGAGAAAATCATTTATAATAGAGACCCCCATATACATTCGATATTTTTGCAAATCATTAATGTAGCCATGGGAATTCAATTAAATTTTAGCATAACCTATCATCCTAAAACAGACCAATAAACATAAAAAGTTAATCAAGTTTTAAATATTTTTTTGAGGATGTATTGCATGGACAAGAAATACAAGTGGGAAGAATATCTTACACTAGTTGATATTGCATATAATAACTCATTCCATTTAGTTTTAAAAATGACACCTTTTAAAGCTTTGTATGATAAAAAGTATATGAAACCTATCAGTTGGGATAGATTAGAAGATAGAGTGGTTTTTGGACTTGAAATGATTATTAAAAAGGAAGATCAGGTAAAATTGATTAGAAAAGGGTTGGATGAATCCAATGATAAGCAAAAAAGCTATGCTAATTATAAAAGAGTAGTAAGATAGTTCTCATTTGGAGATAAATTTTTTCTACATGTTAAACCATAAAAGAGCTCAATCAAATTTGGAAAAAGCCAAATTAACACCTAGATTTGTAGGAGTTTTCAAGGTTTTGGATGTGATTAAACTTGTTGATTACATATTTGATTTGCCACTAACATTATCTTAGATTCATAATGTTTTTCATGTGTATTATTTGAATAAATATGTCACTAATCCTCCACATGTACTTGATTTGAATGATTTAAAATTTATAGATCTAGGAGTGGTAACAATAGAACCAATACAAATACTTAAAACACATAAGATTAACTTGCATAATAAAGAAGTGGCTTAATACAAGGTCTAGTGGGACCAATACTCTGAAGACAGTGCCACCTTGGAGGATTCTGAGGAGTTTCATAGGTTGTTTCCTCAATTATTTCATTAATATATTTTATTGAACTTATTACATTTTTAGACATGTTTAGTTGATAATAATGTCATCATGATGATGACCTATTTACGGGGAGGATGATGTTACATCCTATTTTAAACAAATAATTGACTATTAATTAGTTAGAATTCTGGTTTGTGTAGAATAAACGAATGTATTTTGTGTTTGTTTACTTGGACTATTGCATTTTCTATTCTAAATCTCTATTTTCAATAAATTTATTTGTCAAAAAATGTATTATTGTAGTCTAATTTTATACACCCTATAATGAATAATATACTAGTATTAATATCATTTATTGTTAGTGATTTTCTAGTTATGTTGATATAAATGGACTAACTACATTCTCTTATCTGAGATGGATGAAAGACATCTTTTATCCTCATCGAATAGTACATAGGGAGAGCATCATAGGGGAGAGGGAGACATAGCATGAATGCTGAAAGTGCACATAACCTATCGGTAACCATTACACACACACTAAGCTATCTAATTTGAGTGCTTAGATTTCATTTTAGTTTTGTATTAGGTGTCTTTGACTACGTGCATTATGATTGAATGATATTTGATTTCACATGAGACTAATTTATATTGTAGTGTCATAGTGAGTGATGATGATTGATTGCCTTGATTGAATTAATGACTTATCGTTACTGTTGCATTTTCTATTTTCTATTTCTATTTTCAATACATTTATTTGTCAAAAAATCCTATCATGATTAATACAATGATATTTATATCATTTATTGTTAGTGATTTTATAGATATGTTGATATAAATGGACTAACTAAATTCTCTTATCTGAGGTGGATGAAAGACATCTTTTACCCTCACTGAGTAGTACATAGGGAGAACATCATAGGGGAGAGGGAGACATATCATAAATTTTGAAAGTGCACATAACCTATTGATAACCATCACACACACACTAAGTTATCTAATTTAATTGATTAAATTTCATTTCAGTTTGTATTAGGTGTCTTTGACTATGTGCATTATTATTAAATGATGTTTGATTTCACATGAGACTAATTTATATTGCAGTGTCATAGTGAGTGCTGGTGATTGACTACTTGATTGATAGTTTTAAGTCCCTATCTTTGATTGCATGCTTAAATATCATCCTCAAACTCCCTTATGTTTAATGGAAAGAACTAAGTATACTCTAACTATGCCATTAATAGGAAACTTCATGAAACAAGCCTTATTTTGAACTGGTCTAGTCTTTAAGTTTTAAACCTTGTTATTCATGATATTAAAAACCTAATAAACCACTTAGATATTATAATATTTAACATTTATTGAGTGTGCATTACATACTTGTATGCATTATGAGGACTTTGGGAAAAGTTTAGTCAAGGTTTGATTATTTGGTGAAGTCAATGGATAAGGCATAATAACCAAAAAAAATTCCATGAGTTTTGAGCCAAACTTGAGTTGAGAGATGATTAGGGTTTTTGAATTGGTTGAGGAGTGCATGTAGGGTTTCTTATTGTGGGAGTTGAGAGACTTGAATGGATTGAAGTGTAGTGAATCCATGCAATAATGATTCTAAAGTTGCATGGAGTGGACACCAGGGTTTCAAAGAGAATATAGGCATGCAAAACTAAATTTTGGCAATGAGAATGCATAATATAAGAGAAATGGGGATAAAAATAGTGACACACGCATGTCATTAGAAATAAGGGTGAGACATGATGATTGGGATGATAATGTTGAGGAGTATACAACCTCTATCATGCATATTTAGGCAAGTTTGATCCTCATAAATTAGATGGGTCTAAATTTAATATTGAAGGGTTTGTTTTGTATTTATGGGTTGAGGTTATAAGTTTTGGGTTATTTCAAATACAATAGGAAGTTTTTATATCCTAATTTTTCTAAGTTGTTTATGATCTTGGCTTGATTCCATAACTATTGAAACCCAAAAACCATATATACTTATTTGTCAAGTTATTGAACATGGAAAATAAATAGTTGGATTATCATTTAATTATTGAATTAAATCAAGATTATACTTTTAAAACTCTCTCTCACCCATATGGACCTAGGGGTGAGAGTGCACTCTCATCCACAGGCCCATAAGGTTGAGCACACAACTGGGTTAATGCTTGGAATATATATTTTGTAAACTAAGTTTATTTGTTTCAATTAAACAAGGGTTTGTTGTTATATAGAGTTGTAGTGTTTTTATAGAAACTCGCTTCATCATAATGGAATGGGTTTTACTTATTTTAAATTGTTAAAATAATGCACTGTATATGAATAACTGCACATGGTCTTTGTCTTGTATAGTTTGACAAGGAAAATAGTGTTATTAAATAGAATCCATCTCGAGGTTTTAATAATGGATATAATCCAACTAAGTGTGACCTCACTATAGTAAAATCAAATGATTGAATATTAAATAGATTGGAACTTGTTATTTTTGTTATACGATTTGCCTTTAGTGGTTTATATGATGGCTGAGATGGATGGAAATATAACAAAACAATTCATTTATATTATCTATATGAAGATATGTATATTAAACCTACATTGTACGCTATTTAAATGACTTAATTAGTATACGTGGGCTGAATAATAATAAGTTTTATATAAACATTATTAGGTATTTGATTGAGACCTTTTGGAATATTTGAGATGAAATAATATCTTTAACAGGTTATAGGGATTTATTGAATCCTTATAAACTTGTGAGTGAGAGGCCACTTGCACTCACAAGGTTATAAGGAGATAAACATGTTAAATTATAAGGATTTTTTTTAGTAATCGAGTTATTACCAACTTCGACTCTCTAGAATGATAAAAAGGATATTTAAAACTTTATATCATTGATGCAAACTTTATCATAATATCCTTGTTTGGGTATTAGTAAATTAATTAAGAAATTTAGTTGAAAATGAGTCAAAACTTAGGGCTATAGGTTATGATTAAATAAGCTGTCAGTTGGTTGTTTATTGATATAGTACTTAGACAAAACCATGACAATTATAGAACTTGTATTATTATCTAGATGGATTTTGATCACACACACACACACACACAAACACACACGCACGCGCACACACACACACACACACACACACACACACACACACACACACACACACACACACACACACACACACACACACACACACACACACACACACACACTTTGTAGTAGTTATGAAATTAGTTGGTTTTTATAAAACAATGTTTGTTTAGAATATGATCTAATTTCAATTAAATTATATGATTGTATGTGAAGATTTTAAACAAGAAGTTAGGTGTCAATTTGTATCCAGTTGTGATTTATAGTACTCTTGAGTGAAGGTCATATGTATAGTATTTTTTAGTTTATCTTTTATGGACAACTTGGTGCGAAATCCCAATTTATATGATGATGTTTGACATTATGACAATTTTGGTTTTATTATACTTATGAAGACTATTTGTGAGATTTATTTATGATCTGAGATGAATTATTTTATCAATCCTCCTAATTGTAAAAGAATGATGGGTGATAGGCAAGGATTCTATCTATGGTCACTCATCATTGGTTAAGAAGATGAGAAATGATAACAATGTGTATTATAAAGAGTATGGATGATGTGGACTATGACCCAAATTTTTAAATATGATAATACTATAAACTTATTTAGCCAAAGTAATGTTCTAGTTGTATACATTGTCAGTCCATAGTTATTTCTAGTTTACATGTTTTTTTGAAGTTATAAAAGATAGATCCATACCTAGGGTTTGTATGAATGGCTGCATGTAATAGTAATTCTACTTTCACATGTGATTCCTGAAGGATTCTAGATAATTGCAACATCATTATCTTCCCCTTTGTGAATGGAAGGGCCACTCTCAAAGAGGAAGTGTGTGGGAGACTGATGATCTATGGTTAAAGGAAAAGTTCCTAGACGATGCTCTCCCTCTCTACATCTGACTCTCAACCCATTCTAATATATGCTCATGGATACTATTTTGATTTGATGAGTTGCTTCATGGAAGCTCTATTGTACTATTATAGTTTTGACATTAATGTATTTAATTGGCTTACACAAAAGTGAATATTAGCATGCGTGTACATTCATTATTATTATACTATACTTCAACAATGGTTATATTTATTGAATGTAGATGATATGGTATATTCTATTATTCTCTTATTGTATTATTGTACCTTTATTTATGAAATGATGTACTATTGTACCTTAATTTCTAAAATTATGTAGCTCTATGTAATCTTACAGATTCTTTATCCTTGGGAACCTTTTATGGGTTAATGTAATTAATATACATATACTTAAATATGTGAAGTTTATTTTGAAAATTGTAACTATTGTATTTAGTTCCTTTTAGCATAATGATGATAGCTTTACATATGTGAAATTTTGTATACGTTACAAGATTTCATTACTGGTATTAGTAGTTCAGATAATAGTTAATTGATATTGTTAACTCAAACAAAAATAATTAAATGAATTTTAACTTGAAACTAGTAGGGTTTTAATAATTGGGATCAATGTCATCCAAACACCTCGATATCCACCCCCATTTAAAATAGAGGCAAAATTAGAAATTCAACCTATGAAGGAGAGGTAGATGTAAACAAGCTTAACCATTGGTTTACACAACTTAAAGGTATATTTCAATTGGCATATTATTAGTGAAGAGCATAAAATTTTATTTGTACACCAAAAACTCTCTATTCATGCATACAATTGGTGTTTGAGTTATACTCATTCTTTGACTTTGAATAAATTACCACACATTACTAAATTAGATAAATTTAATTAGCTAATAAAAACAAATTTATCCTATTTATTAAGGAGATGAACATCTATAAAATGAAAATATTTTAGGAAAATACTTGGTCAAAATATGCACAAGTATACTAAATTTTTTAGATGCACTTGTTTTAATGGGGAATGACATATAAAATAGAAAACAATTGAAAAATTTACTTCAAATGAATTGATAAAAAATCTATATTAATGTTAGGTTGTGGAGCTAAAAGCTTCACTGATGCAAGCAGGGAAGGAGGTTGCGAAGGGTTGCAGAGTGTTACTGTCGCCGGCGTCGGTCAGGCCAACCGACGTCGGCAGGGAGGAGACAGGAAGGAAACCAACGTCGGTCAGAAGTCGGCCGGCGTCGGCACCCCCCAGGTAGACAGGGACCAACGTTGGTCACCTGTGTGGTTTAGACTGCGTGTATTACGGGCAGTTAGCTAACGAACCAAGTGTTTGCATGTTGAGAGCCAATTTTAGACTGAGAGCTGCAGATCTAATTATTGTAATTAGGTGTCTAATTATTGTTTGCATGAGATCTATTTAAGAGACTCATTGGTTGTATTGTAAACTAGTGCTAGAGAGTAAGAGAGCAAATAAGCTCCTTCAGAGAGAAGAGAGCAATGGTGTGTTCCTCCTAGTGCCATAGTACCAAGTGTGGGTGCTGGATTGGAGATTCAGCAGGGTTCTTCATGTATGTATGATCTTGGTCATCAAGTGAGCATGGCTACGATAGGAGATCTGCATGGGTAAGTAAGATCATTGATTTGTAGGTGTATGTGTGTGCAAGGTCAAGGTTCACAGGTGTGCAGAACCAGATTGATTTGCAAGTGTGCAAGATCAGATAGGACAACAACACAACAGGGAGCAAAATCAGGCAGGATCTACTTGGAGTATGTTTGTGTACTTATGGAGTGCGTGGAGCATAGGTGTAAGGTGAACACCAACTCTATGTTTGAGTTGGGTGTTGGGACCTAAGGGAGAGAGCTTTGAGGGAAGATTTACTGTTTATGCCCTAGAGGTGTGTAAGGAAGAAGCACTGTGGTAGCCTTCTTTGTTGTATTTCTTTCTGAAAGAGTTTTAATACAAGTTGTGTATTGTCTCTCATATCATGTGTTATTTCTGAATTCTAGTTACTTGTGTATTCTGGTTAATTTTTGCATATTAAGTTGCTTGGTAATCAATTGTGTGCTTTCGGTTATTTATCCCAACACGTGGTATTAGAGCTAAGGGTGCAGGGAGCAGGTTTTGTGTTTGGTTACATGTCACTCTTAGGGGTTTCTGATCGAGTGGGAGTAGAGCAAAGGCAGATCAAAGTAAGCTAAGAATGGAGGAGTTGAAAAGCACAGATGGTCACTTACGGTCTTATGGAAAGAAAGAGCAGGGAAAAGAATATTGTTGGTTGGTAGTAGATCAGCATGAAGGAACTAAAGATGTAGATGTTGCAGGGGTTGTTGCACAGGATGCTCTGGGAGGTTTCTTGGATAAAGTTGAATCTTGGATAATAGATTATGTTGCCTCTTTCTATGCAGCCCCAGGGAGAGGAGCTGGTGAGCCTTGTCAAAGAATTGGCAAAGGGGAAGTGAAGCTGAAATTGCAGGCGGCCAACACATGGGTGTTGAAGGAGGTCATGCAGGTCCCAGGTTTGGAGATGTGGCTAATTTATTCAGAAAGGTTGGGTGATGAGAGATGCTCAAGAACTCTCACAATGGATGCACTTGAATTAGCTGGTGGTAAGAAAATAGATACTCTTTATCTACTTGTTTATATTACTGATTCTTCTTCTGTTGCAGAGACGTGGCTTCGTAGGCTTGGTCACATGAGCAAGAAGGAGATGCATGTTCTTAAGAGGAAGAATGATATATTTGACAGGCTTAAGAACTAGAAAGCCTTGGTGTTTATGGAGGAGATGGCGGATAGAGACCAGTGGATGGGGCTGGATACTTCTGGGCAGGGTAGTTTGGACATGGGACTTGATTCAAAGGAGCTCACGGGGAAAAGGTCATCACTCACAGGCAAACACATGTACCAGCATCAATAGGAAAACTGACATCGGTAGGAGGTAAGACCGATGTCGATCACGAGGACCGATGTCGGTAGTAAGAGGACACTGACGTTGGTAGGGTTGGTAGTCAGGACAGGTGCAGGAACCGATGTCAGTTGGATGCAGATTGTGTGGTGACCGAGGTCAGTCACTGTAACAGATTTTGGGTGGACAACAAGCTGTCAAGGAGTCTTAAACGCCCATATGGAGGACTGAAGATGGTAAGTAAGCCTCAAATTCATTATTCCTCTTCTTTATACTTGTTGCTGACTGTAGAGTAGGAAGGATCCAGGAAACAGTGGGAGCATGGCATGGAGAGATTACAGAACCAAGCGGAGATTTGGTAGGGTTGCCAGCCAGTATGAAAGCACAGAGATGAATGGATACCTTAGTTGAAGAATAGAGAGAACGAACACGTGAGATGGAAGGCCAGGGCATATGGTCTTGAGGAAGCCGCATGACAGTGGTACAGGTTTTGACAGGGGGATGACAAAGCATGACTTTAATCAATGTCAGGGTAACTACTGTGGTTTGTCTTACCAGGGGGATGGTGATTGCAACATCATTCTATTCCTGTATGTGGATGGTATGCTAGCTAGCAGGTTTGTACATACAGGGTTTTGCTGAGCTAAGGGTAAGATTAGTTTAGTGGTTTGCTATGAAGAATTTGGAGCAACAAAATTCTCTGACATGGGGGACATGGGAGATCACAGGTTGATTTTGTCTCCAGTGGGAGCTGATGTGAATCAGGTGTTGGCGAGGTTTAGGATGCATAATCAGAGCACACCAAGGGTTGGACAGTTCAGTGTCTGAAATCACATGAGGTCTAGTATAGACCTGAGTTTTCCCAAGCAGTGGGAGCTGTCAGAGAGTTAGGAGCCAATTCAGGGAAGTGAGTTCTCAGGTATGTGAGAGGGACCAATAACAGGGATTCATGCTATTCAGGGTCAGGTCTTCACTACATGGGTTTGTAGGTTTGGATGCAGCAGGGTACTCGAATGACAGGAGGTACACCATAGGTTGTGTGGTGGGTTGTCTTCAAGATTGATCTTGAAGAGGGATACAAGCTAAGAAATAGATTAGATGGGGTATATGTACAGGTACAGTTCAACTGTTTATCTCCAAGTGGGAGATTATTAGGTTATGGAGCTAAAAGCTTCACTGATGCAAGTAGGGAAGGAGGTTGTGAAGGGTTGCAGAGTGTTACTGTTGCTGATGTCGATCAGGCCAACCGACGTTGGCAGGGAGGAGATAGGAAGGAAACCGACGTCAGTCAGAAGTCGGTCGGTGTCAGCACCCCCCAGGCAGATAGGGACCGATGTCGGTCACCTGTGTGGTTCAGACTGTGTGTATTATGGGCAGTTAGCTAACGAACCAAGTGTTTGCATGTTGAGAGCCAATTTTAGACTGAGAGCTGCAGATCTAATTATTGTAATTAGGTGTCTAATTATTGTTTACATGAGATCTATTTAAGAGACTCATTGGTTGTATTGTAAACTAGTGCTAGAGAGTAAGAGATAAAATAAGCTCCTTCAGAAAGAAGAGAGCAATGGTGTGTTCCTCCTAGTACCACAGTACCAAGTGTGGGTGCTGGATTGGAGAATCAGCAGGGTTCTTCATGTATGTATGATCTTGGTCATCAGGTGAGCATGGCTATGATAGGAGATCTGCATGGGTAAGTAAGATCATTGATTTGCAGGTGTATGTGTGTGCAAGGTCAAGGTTCACAGGTGTGCAGAACCAGATTGATTTGTAGGTGTGCAAGATCAGATAGGACAACAACACAACAGGAAGTAAAATCAGGCAGGATCTACTTGGAGTACGTTTGTGTACTTATGGAGTGCGTGGAGCACTTGTGGAGTGCATGGAGCACAGGTGTAAGGTGAACACCAACTCTATGTTTGATTTGGGTGTTGGGACCTAAGGGAGAGAGCTTTGAGGGAAGATTTACTATTTATGCCCTAGAGGTGTGGGAGCCCTAGAGGTGTGTAAGGAAGAAGAACTGTGGCAGCCTTCTTTGTTGTATTTCTTTCTGAAAGAGTTTTAATACAAGTTGTGTATTGTCTCTCATATCATGTGTTATTTCTGAATTCTAGTTACTTGTGTATTCTGGTTAATTTCCTCATATTAAGTTGCTTGGTAATCAGTTGTGTGCTTCCAGTTATTTATCCCAACAATTAATGACCAAGCCAAAGGAAATAAAGGAATAATGTGCACAAGCACATTAAATTAAGGTGTCTAATAAGAAGGCATCCATCAACCACTTTACATGCTCTATATCAACAATGTGGTCCCAAGCTAAAGGAAAAAAGTAAATGAAAGGGCAAGAAAAATTATACTAATCTTGAAAAGAGAAATACTAAAAATTATTGGGGGTATTGTGTTGTGAAAGGTCATACAAACAAGATATGATGGAGCTTCATCCATAACTATATTCCAAGAACTACAATCAATAAGAGTTTATCACTTACTTTATTGAGTGATAAGAGATAATGCAAAGCTTCAATATGGATTAGAATATAACTTACACTTCCATACAAATATAGGTGTATTTGAGACCTAAGAAGGGCATGAATAAATATGAAATTTCCATATTATTTCATGTCAAGATTCATATTTAAATAATACATAATTTGATACTTTTTATTATTGTTGTTCACAATAAAGACTAATTTATAAAGAGTAAGTAGATCTTGGGTTGGTTTCATAAAATCATCTTCATCCTTACTGACTAGGTTTAGGAGATAATGGGTATAAATAAAAGTCATGAAGTAAAGAAAAATAAATTTTGGGATAATGAACATTTTCATTGACAAGATTGTGGTAGATATTGTCCCCCTTGATGTGTGTGGTGTATATATATATATATATATATATATATATATATATATATATATATATATATATATATGAGATAAATGCTATCAACATGAGAAGATCTAATAAATATTGTTTGGTCAAGGATGGAGAGAAGGAAAATCCCTTTTAAGGTTCATAATGCTTAATACCAGCTTTTAATAAATTATAGGGTAGATTATAACATATGAGATAACCCTATAATCGTAATCGGGAGGCACCGTGTATGATACTATGATACATGGCTTACATACCTTGCTCCCAATAGGGAGGCACGATATGTGCTATTATGGTATGTAATGTAAACACCCTATTTACCACAAGTTTTGAACATGCGACCTCCCTTTTGTTGATTAGTGTTTTTATATAGGAACAATAAGATGTTTCAAGAACCCTCTCGTATTTATGCATTATCCATTAAGTATGGGTTACATAGGTATGCTAAGGATTTACAAACAAACTAGGAGTAAAATATTATTCTAAAGAGTAATTTTAAAAAATAAAACAAAATGCTTTGAGTGGAAAATAAAATAAAATTATTAACATTTATTTTAGAGAGAAAACTTGAATAATATCTATTAACACCTAGAAGCTAATGGAATCATTTTCTAAGATAATCCATTGAAAAAGGTTATAATATATTATAATAATGTGCCATACTAAAATTGATTAGCCTAACATCTTGAACAATAAAAGCCCAAACAAAGTAACACTACTAACCAAAGAGATTGAATCACATTAATTCCTCACAAATAACAAAGGCTCAAATGGGAAGAAGGAATATAGTCACAATGTGAACAATTAAAGTGTAACTCTTGGTTTTGAGATCTTATAAACAAGAGATAACCAAATTGTATGCTACTAATCAAGAATAACAAAAAATACTTAGAGAAAAGTAATATCTTTTGATTACTACACCAAAATATAAAATACCTAAATCTATGCTAATAAGAAAAGAGATACAAATAAATTATTACCAAAGAGAGCATAGTAATGAAGCTATGTTACATTAAAATATAAATCCATTTCAATCTCATTCCTAAAAAAATTATCCTTTTACAAATCATGTATTCTACTACATCACATTCTATTATATCTTCCTATATCTCTCCCTTTCATCTGAATGGATGTTACATATTTATAGGCTTAAGTACAAATGGAACAAGGAATGAGAATTAAATGATTTCAATTGTGTCTCTTAAAATTAAAATCACATTCTTGGTCATTTTGTCCTTTTATGTTATGAAATTGTAGAAAATTAATTAAATATTATTTTATTTTTGGATTTTTCTTCAAATTGTATACGTGCTTTCTTTTATGTGTTCATACTTGAGTTTTCAAGTTAGACACAAACACTTCACTCAAATAAAACACATTTTAATAATTTGGTAACATTAATCTCCTCTTTTGTAAATAAATATTTAGGTAAAATAAATCACGTTCAATTCTTTCATTTGATGTCAAATTTTCATATAGATTAAATAAATAACTCATAGGCAAAAATTAAACATTGATGCACTTGGCCCTCAAATCGAATCTCAACGATGTTAAATGATGAAAATATCTTTGCACATCATTTAGGCCATAATATTATTGAATATAAATAAAACAAAATAACCCTAATAATCCTATAAATATTAAATATAGGGAAAATATATTAGGCATGCATGGTTGGAATGAAAACAAGTTGAGATCATGTTAAGTGTCACAATATCTCTCACTCTAAGAAGGAAAATGGAACCCAAAACTCCATATTGAAAAAATCCAAGTAGAAGATGGAACAAAAAGATAAGTTTTTCAATCTCATTATCTCTGAGTAGATGATAAAAATTGAGATTATTAAACATTGTACCATGAGGGAAAAAATGATGAAACGAGATGGTGACATATGTCACAACCTTGTTTACTCTAATAAACACACAAATTTGAAGGGATTAAGACCCTTAGGAATGCACATGTGTAGACACCTAATTTTGGTAAAAGACCCGTTTCCATAGCATATTTTCCCTATTTTTTTATATTTTTACACTCATGTATAATTTCTTATCTATATGAATTATCCTACACCACACTACTCTTCATTTGGTCCATAGTCTCTCCAAATGCATTTGAATTTATCTAAATCTATTTTTTCTTAGCCTTGAGCCTAATTGCACACTTTTTTTTGTTTACACTTGAATTCTACACCTTTTATTTCACCTGGGATAGGAAAAATGGTAGGCCCACCATTTTTATCCTTCATCATTTTTGGGTCCTTTTACCTTTTGCTAGACTCCATGTGGCTTGATTGTCACTTAAAACTATTTATAAATACAACATAAGTGTGAATTTTTTCCTAAAGCATCATATTTATACCAATTCATCCCAAGGCATTTTGTGTGTGTCTGAGAGAGAGAGAGAGAATCACTTCAACCTTTGTAATTTACCCTCTTGTACCAAAATAAGGTCTTAGGAAAATCGTATGTAGTTGCATCTTCACATCTACTGAAGAGGAGGTACAATACCCTTACTTGATATTTCATTCACACTACACATGACTACATGAGGTCTAATTACAACATGTCAAATACAAAGTGAAACTCCCACATTACTTTCTCAAACCATAACATTTTTTTTATGAGTTGATGTTAAACTAGTCAAGAAGAAGGAAGAAGATAATATTTTTGTATTTTTGTCCATTAGATCAGAGAAGCAAAATTATAGACATGTATGACATCCATTTTTGAATTGACATGAAAAAATCAAAATAAAAAAGTGAGAAGATTACAAAATCAGTACAGGAGGAAATGAATGCTAGTAAAAAAGGTTAGTGATGATTCTTTTGTAGACACGAATGGTGTGGGTGATTTTTATGTTTATTTATAGTAAATACTTCAAATATGGCACACAATTAGCTATAGGCATACACAACATAGATTTGCATTCAAAAATATAGAAGTCATTAAGGTGTGATGGTTCCATCATCTTTTACCTCTTTTAAAATTCAATTATCAATTCAAAATTTTCCTTTTACATATTTATCATTTTTTATCAAATAAGGCTAGGTTTGAATTCTATATTTCACCAATTTATCATAAAATTAGTCATTGAAACTACTAAAATATAGTCTTTAGTACTTGAAAATGACAAACTTGACACACATTTACGACATATGACTTAAGAACTCAAATAAGGTGCTAATTTGACATCTTCTCACACTTGCATGCTATCTTATGAGTCAACCCTTCCATTTTGATGATATACACCTACATGAATATTACTATTTATTTCAAACTTACTAAATATCTTATATAATCATCTCCAGACTCTTAGTTCAATCAACTTGTATACATGTTGGTTCTGCCAAGTTGGTGAGCACGTAGTTGGGTTAGTGCTTGAAATATATATTTGTAAACTGAGTTTGTTTGTTTCAATTAAACAAGGTTTGTTCATTGTTTTATACAACTACAATGGTTTTTATGAAAATTCACTCTGTCGTAATGAAATGGGTTTTGTTTTTATTGAGTTGTTAAAACAATGCATTAAATATGAACAATTGAGCATGGTCTTTCTCTTATATAGTTTGACAAAGAAAATAGTGTTATTAAATATAATCCATATTAGTAAAATTGAATGATTGAATATTAAATAGATTGAAACTTGTTATTATTGTTCAAAAATTAGACTGTAATGGTTTATATGATCATTGAGTTGGATGAAAATATAACAAAACATAGCCTTTTTATTATTCATATTTGTCTATATGAAGATATGTACATTAAATCTACATTCTATGTTATTTAAATGACTAAATTAGTATATGCAAGTTGAATGATAACAAGTTTCATATAAAAAATATTAGGATTTTGATTGAGACCTTTTGGAATATTTGAGATAAAATAATATCTTTAACGATTTATAGATATTTATTAAATCCTTATAAGCTTGCGAGTGAGAGGCTACTCCCACTCATAGGTTTGTAAGGAGATAAACAAGTTAAATTATAAGGATATTATCTTTAGTACTTGAGTTATTGCCAAATTTGACTCTCTAAAATTATAATAAGAATATATAAACTTTATATCATTGATGCAAATTTTATCATGATATCTCTATTTGGGTGTTAGTAAATGAATCAAGCTCGGTTGAAAATGAGTCAAAACTCAAGACTGTAGGTTATGATTAAATAATCCAATTGGCTGTATATTGATCAAGTACTTAGATAAAATTGTGACATTTATAGAATTATTATTCTTTGGATGGAATTCGATAGGAGATATTGGAATGTATAATATATACATGTACTTTGTAGTAGTTAGGAGATTAGTTGGTTGTTATAAAATAATGTTTGTTTAAAATATGATTTGATTTCAATTAAATTATATGAAAATATGTGAAGATTTTACACAAGAAGTAAGGTGTGATTTATTTTACTCATGAGTGAAATTCACATGTATAGTATTTTATCCTTTATGGACAACTTGGTGTGAAATCCTAGTTTGTATGACTTGTTTGACAATATGATAATATTGGTTTTATTATACTTATGAGGACTGTTTGTGATATTTATTTGTGAATTGAGATGATTTTTTTAATCAATCCTCCCACTTGTTAAGGAATGATGAGTGACAAGTAGGGAGCCTAAATATGGTCACTCATCATTGGTTAACAAGATGGGAAATGATAACAATGTGTATAACAGAGAGCATGGATGACATGGACTATGAATTATATTTTAAAATATGATAATACTATAAAATGTTTTGGCTAAAGTAATGTTATATCTATATACATTATCAGTCCACAATGCTTTCTAGTTTATGTGTTTACTTAAATTCATAATAGATAGAGGTATACCTAGAGTTTGTATGACTGGTTGCATATAATGATGATTGTACTTTCACATGTGATTCTTAGATGGATATGGATATTTGCATCATCATTATCTACCCATTTGTGAAGGGAAGGACCAATCCTAGTAGGTAGGTGTGCAAGAGACCGATAATCTATGGTTGTAAGAAAAACACCCATATGATCTTCCTCTCTACAACTGCATCTGAACCCATTCTAATATATGCTCATGGCCACTATTTTGATTTGATAGGCTATTTCATGGAATCTCTATTGTACGATTGTTATTTTGACATTAATGTATTTACCTGGATTACACAATAATGGACATTGGCATGCATGTACATTCATTTTTATTATATTGTACTTCAATAGTGGTTGTATTTATTGAATCATCTATGGTATATTCTGATATTCTCTTATTGTATTGTTATACCTTTATTATTGAAATGATGTACTATTGTACCTTAAATTATAAAATTATGTACCTCTATGTAATATTTTAGATTTTACAACATTGGGAACCTTCTATGGGTTAATGCAATAAATGTACATATGCTTAAATTAGTGAAGTTTATTGTGGAGATTGTAACTGCTATATTTAGCTCCTTTCAACATGATGACAACAAATTTATGTATATGAAATAAGTTATATAAAATATAAGATTTTATTATTGGTATATTAGTAGGTCAGATAACAGTAGTTAATATTGTTAACTTAATTTTTTTAGATAAATTTTAACCTAAAACCAACAAGGCTTTAACATGCGATATAAAAGTGAGATTTAAACACTCAGACCTAAAGAGTCCACTAACACTAACTTAAATTTCCTTGTGTTTAGAATGAGAAAATGGTGAGTTCAAGGGAAAAAATTAAAGTAATTTAAAATGGTGCATTAGAGCATGATGAACAAAACATTGGTTAGGAAAAACACCAAGAGCAAGAGCATGGTGAGGAACATCAAGCTGTAAGAGCGCAACTAGCTACATAACTTGCATGCAATATGAAAAAGGTGAATCAACCTAAATTTGATGGAATGGTGTTGGGAGATGGATTTGAAGGTTTGCTCAAATAAATGGAGAATTACTTAAAAATATTAAATTGCTTTAAGGTGATTAAAGTGGTATGGTGAGCATACAAATTAGTTGGTGAAACATCAACTTGCTGGGCCAACAAGACGTTAGAAATGGTCTTGACTCAACCACCACAACTTAGGAGAGATTTTAACATTGTTCATTATTGAATGGCTATCATAGCTCTAATCGATAAAAAATAATAGATTTTCAAAATTTAAATCAAGGAGAACTATTAGAAACAAAGTATTGGGAGCATTTTATTAAGCTTCTCAAATATGTTCTCCAATACCAAAAATATGAATGTTTATGATTCAAAAAGTTCATCATGGATTTGAGGCCACAAATCAGGTGTGAAGTGGATGTGTATGGACCTAATTCCATGGATCAAGTATTTAAAAAAATCATCAAGCAAGAACATAAGCTTAAATCACTTGCATAGGTCATAAACAAATATCGAATCTTTTTTGAAGAATAAAAAACTCTCTTCAAAAAGAAGATTTATAAGTGAAAATGGGATTTTAAAAACAAATTCAATAATAAGAATCCTATGTTTAATAATGTTTCAGGGGCAAATAAACCAGGTAATGGATTCAGAGAAGGCAACAAAGGAGGTAACCCCCTGAAAGGAAAGGACCACCAGGTGGATGTTTTAATTGTGGAGATCATTATGCAAAATACTATCCTCAATGGAAGACAATAAGTAAATTCAAAAATCTTTTGTCTTCATCCGCTCAGTAGGGAACTTTTTAGCAATGGATCAAGAATACTGAGTTTCAAATCTCACTAATAGAGGTGTCAGGTACTCTGTTTGGGCATTTTATTTATATTTTGATAGATACTGGAGCTATTAAGTTCTTCATTTTTCCTAGTTTTATTAATAAACTACCTAAAAAATTTGGGCATGTGATAAATGCTTGGACTGTGTAGTATGGGAATCAATCTAGGGTCAAAGTAGAGAAGTGCCTAGTAGAAGTAGAGGTGGAACTACCTGATTTAAACACCATAATAGACTTGTTTTCAACTTTGCTAGGGTCATATGATGTGATCTTAGGGGTAAATTAGATTTGGAATCACATAATAAAGGTAGATTGCTACAAAAAATAAAATAGAATGTTTAGATGATTTAGGAAATCAAACTCAAATCTAAGGAGTGGAAAAGGAGTTAAAGTTAAGGCATATCTCAACTATTCAATTAGATAAGGCTCAAAATAAAGGACATTAGGTATTCTTAGTTAAGGTAGATGAGGTTGGAGAACCTAAAAATCCAAATTTATAAGACTATTCCTTTTTGCAAGAATTTTAGGATGTATTTCTAGAAGATTTACTTGGATTACCTCCCCAAAGGGAATTTGACTTCAAATTGATATCATTCTAGGTTTTGGGTCTCAATCTAAATCACTCAAGGGAATGACACTAATATAATTAGTCAAATTGAAAGCCCAAATTCATGAGTTGTTATCCAAATCACTAATTTGACCTAGTGTTTTGCAATGGGGAGCATCGGTGGTATTTGTTAAGAAGAAAGATGTGACTCTTCATCTATGCATATATTACATAATGTTGAATAATGCAACCATCAAGAACAAGTATCCCTTACTCTTTATTTAAGATACTTTTGATCAAATATGAGGTGCAATAAAATTTTGAAAAATTGAGCCATTAGTTAAGAATCAAGGAGGAAGATATTCCTAAAAATTATTTTAGAATGAGCTATGGTCACTATGAATTCATAGGTCTACCCTTCAAACTAACAAATGAACCTACATAATTTATGAATCTTATAAATAATGTGTTCAAATATTATTTATATTAGTTTGTTCTCATAATCTTAGACAATATTTTGATATACCCCAAGAATGGAGAAGAGCATTTTGAGCACTTGAGATTGGTTTTGCAACACTTGTGAAAACATAAGTTCTACATAAAATTGTCTAAGTGTTCTTTATTTCAAAAGAAGGAACAATATTTGGGGCATATAATTTCAGCCAAAGGAATATCTGTGGATCAAACAAAGATAAAATCCATCTTGAAATGGTTGACACCAAAAAATGTGCATGGGTTGCATAGTTTTATGGGTTGGGTAAGGTATTACAAGTAATTTATACCCAATTTTTAATGATAACTAACCCTATCACCTATTTGAAATATAAATATCGATGATTGTTGTGGAGTGATAAGTATGAATAATATTTTAAAATCATGAAAAAGAGACTTACATTTACACTGATATTGCATGTTCTAGATCCTAATGACCATTTTATTATGGTAAAAAATGTTTTTGGGATGGCCTAGGTGGAGTATTGTTGTGAGAAGACTCAGTAGTAGCTTATGAATCTATAAAACTAAAGTCTTTTAAATAAAATTATGATTTTCATGATTTGTAATTGCATACAATAGTGCATGATTTATAGGTTTGGAGGCATTATCTATTGGGAAAACATCTTAAACTTAAGACTGTAATCTAAGACTCAAGTATATTTTCAAACAACTAGATTTGAATGCTTAACAAAGGTGATGGATTGAGATTTTTAAAAATTATGACTTTGATATCAGTTATATACAAGCAAAATAGAATAAAGTTGTAAATGTTCTTAGCCGTAAAAGGTACATAGTAGCAATGACCACTATTAAAAGCACCTTTAAAGATTAGGTTTTGAAATTTTTACCAGGAGATGAATTCTATGAGCATGCCAAGCAAACTCTAGCATAAAACCCTTAAGATCATAGGTATGAATGATTTAATTTTGAGAAAAATGGACTCCTAAGGTTTAATTAGAGAATTTATATGCTAGATAGATAAAATTTGAGCATTAAAGTGATTAGGGAGTTGTATAATGCTCCTTATTTTGGTCATCCAAGAGTGACCAAGCTAATAATAGAGTTGAGACCATTGTATTTCTAGAAAGGAATCAAGAAATATGTAGTTGATTTTATGCCAAGATGTTTAGAATGTCAATAGGTGAAATTAAAACATGTTCATCCTGTTGGGTTGTGTTTGGACCAACAAACCCCATTTTTTAAATTAGGACCCTTGAAAAACCCTCATAATAAAACATGGACATTTCAACATGTCAGGGTCTTTTATAGAATTTGAAGATCATCCACTTTGTTAAAAGATAAGCATATGTGGTCTTAATTTTCTTTAATATGGGCTAACATTACTAATGAAGCTCATTTGGCTGTTAGTTGTAGGTTCCATGGCATATACCCCTGAGAATTTTGTATTCTAAAACCTTGGAAAACTCTCAGTTCAAATTTGAATAATGGTGGGAACCATTTTAAAACTTGTTTATAAGAATTAAATATAAAGCACATATTCTAGGTCTAGTCATGTTTTTTAACACAACTTGATTAAGAAAATTGATCCCCTTCATTATTTCCCTATTTTCTAAAGTTCCTTATGGTATAACTAAATGTCATCATGTAGGGTCCTTTTATATTTACCAACTTAGCCTAAGGTTTTATTACTAAAGCCCTGATGTATTCATTAATACAATCATGACCTTAGTATTGGTGCCTTAAGCCTAAGTATTTTATATCCCCATGGTCCTAACTTAAATTCTTTGCATCTTGTAGGATCCTATAGTTATCTCTTTATCATGACATTTAATTGAATAGAGTGAAGATAACTTGAAACTTTAGATTAAATAGCATGCATCTTGGATAATCCAATGATTTATGCTTACTCATAAGGATCTGATCAGATAAATTAAAGCATAATTGAAAAGTCAAAAGGATATATGGAACTTGAAATATAGACACACAACACCACTAGATTTAAGGATTAAAAGGAAAGGGGACCCACTTGACATGATATCCAATCAAAATCAAGGCTCTGGATCAAGATCCCATGATTATCATTTTATCATGACATTTGATCTGATAGAATGAATTAACACTGAGACCCTAGGAAGCCCTATAAAAATGCCAAGTATCATCCTCATATTTAACCCTAAATATTTTAATGAACTTAAAATTGATGTTCACATGATCATAATTTAAACATCCAAAAAGACTAATTTGATGCTTGCATGACCATGAACTTTAAGTCCAATAAAATGAAATTTTCACTAGTTTAAACTTGATGTCCTTACAACTATCAATTGATGCCTATGAAGGTGTATTTGATGTCTGTGAGACTATCAATTTTAAATTGATGAAAATTTCATACTCAGTGTTTAAATAAGATCCCAAAACCCTCTTTTTACTCTAAAGTGGCTTGTAAAGCTGAGGGAAATGCTTAAAATATGCCCAAAATAGAAGGCCTCAATCTGTAGAACACAAATATATGCAAAAAATATACCTACCCTAAGTCTATGATTTAAGGATCCATATTAAATTTTGCGTAATGGACCTTAAATAATAGACTTACCCTATGTAAAATTTAGATTATCATTTCATGTTGAACCTATTTTGAGCATGGTTTATGACACATGGCATAAATATTTTAGCCTAATGTTTTCATTGTGTTTGCTAAACATAATGCATACATTAACCTAGAGTGATTATACCTTAACCCATTTTTAAATCATAACTTAGGTTTAAATTCATTAGCTTAAGGTTTTTCCCATGCTTAATAAACATGAAACAAACCTTAGCCTAAGAGACATAATCCTAAGTTGTGACTTTTAAAAGTGTACTAACTTAATGTTTTGGAATTTTCACAGATCAATGACTGTGCTTTGTCATTGAGTTTGATCCAATGGTGTGAAGGTCCGTAGAGACTTTTCAACAAAACCTAGAGAACCCATAGGGACATCGTGTGGCCAATAATTATTTGACAAAGGACTGACATAAGATTTGGAACATGGGGAAGATTCATGAGCATGCCAAGTGTCATGACCATAAGGCTTAAGACCCAAGAACCAATTAAAATACAAGGGCCTGGATTATGATCAACGACTCATGCTAACCTAGGATGTTGATCCTACAATGAGAAATAAAGAAATTATTTTAAATACCAATGGCTAGTTTTCTAATGACATTTATGAAAAATGCCATGAAAGATCTAAACCAGTGCCACATAAGTTCCATGCAAGTAGAAAAGGACAAAACTGAAGATCTTATGGGCTCAAAAACATGAAGGTTATAAAGGTAGGGGTCCAAATCAAATCTAAAACATGTATAAGCTAAAGCTTGGATATATTTCACAATTAAAGGTCTAGAGCCCTAAACCCTACATAAAAGGCAACCCAATCAGGCTCAATTTACTATCAACTTGACCAAAGTAAGCTTAATTGTGTTCCTAAGTTTAAGAGAGCTTCCAAAAAAATCATTTATAGTTTAATGTCAGTAATTGGTAGAGACAAGGATCATGGTAGTCGATAGACAACAATTAAAAGAAGAGGCTGAGCTCTATTTGATAAAAGATAGTGAGGGCCAGGTATTCAAGGATAGATAACTAGACCTCACTGCATTAAACATCCCTGACATCAAGAACTAGTCCAAACTCTTTTTCATGGTAGAAGAATTACAACCCATGTCAAAGGAAGAATAGAGAAATGCCACCACCAATAGATGACATTGTGACTTGGTTGCAATCTAGATGTTTGACTTCCATCATGCCATGATAAAACTAGAGGTATTATACTACATTGATGTCCTTGGGCCCATTTTTATTGATTATAATATTGATGGTAAATGGATTATTAGGGAAGGTAACTCAAAAGAGGTAGCATAAATTTCCTTAGTTGCTTTAAAAAAGTACCATAAGCTCCCTCTTCCCCATGTGGACCTTCCCAAGATGAGGGAATGGACCAATAACCATAACTTGGACTCCATCCTTAGACCCTAGCTAATCCAAGGACCTCATATCTTTAGAAGCCTTGAGGGTAAGATCCTTATAGTCTAGTTCAGATAGGGTATCAGGGTTATGATGACATTATTGAGTAGAGATTTTGGTTCCCCTTTAACCACTTAAGTATATAAGGTTTGGGTCTCATATGTATACTTCTTGGTGGAAGAAAAACTTTCCCCTATAATAGGAGATTTGATCAGTATCTTCCTTGCCAAACAATTCATTACCATCAAGAGAAAGACCTACAAGTAATTCTATATGATGTCTTACCTACTTGATACCCTTTTTGCTTTAGTCACCTTTCCTAGAATTAGGAATTGGTCCCCAAAAGGTAGGACAACCATATCACACTACTTTTCCAAATTACATATCTTTAAATATAGGAATCACATGTAGTTTATATATGATTGCATTTTCCCAATAATAATTGAAGCCATAATAGGTGTTCCCATGTTGAGGCTTCACCCCCTCATCAAAAAGTGTGTGGATATGATTGGGGACGTGTGGTCTTTCCAAGATTGCACCATCATCAGGATAGAGAGAATTATGTCCTAGTCTTATAGACTATCAGTGCATGTCCCAAATAAAATTGTTGAGTAGGAGATTGCCTCCTAGCTCATACTTGGCATTAACAAGGCTTGTAAGGAAAAAAGAAAGGGTAAGCTTCACCCCTTCCCATTAGATATTGGGAAAATCATAATTAAAGATTGGAAGTAGGTGGAAGTTATGGTCACACATAGGAATTCATTTAGATTTCAGCTAGATGAACTCAAAATGTGGGATCCAAGAAACAAAGTGGGAGAACATCTAAAGGACAAAAAGCTTAAGATTGAGTATGTACAACAACAGGGTACCCATGACACCATATACATCAAAACCAAGAATTATGAGGAAGTGTTGACTAAGATCCAAGGCCACAACATCAATCTAGAGTACATATTGACCAAGGATGATACCTATTTGGGGAAACATGGTAGCTACATCCTTTGAAATACCACCTACTACCGAGGGCATTTAGGATAGCTCATGAACAACCTCAGGTAGAGCAACCATAGCAGTCTCAATGGTAGGTTGAGTAAATTTAGGATGATCAAGGGAAAGGAAAGTAGAGGTTGGAGAGATAAGCTTAGAAGAAAGACCTAGAGAAGGACCATTAACTTCAACCATGTAATAGAGGCCACCTTCCCCAATCTAATACATTGACATGATAGCCTTGGATCCATAAGAGACACTTCAGGGTGCCCTCAAGGAACTTGTATAGTCTTAAGGCTCAGGTGGAGAGGAGGACCCCTCAGGGGAAACAATAGGAAAAGAGATGATTCCTATGGGACCTCAAGATAAGAGGAAGGTAGAATTGGCCTTGGTCCTAATAAAACCAAGGAAAAAACCTAGATTAACCTTCAATAATCCCACTAGTGAAGTCAATATCTTTAGTGATGAACTTTCAATTCATAGACCAGTCATTCCTAACTAGTTCATCTATGGAAAATTGTAAAATATCCCATCTCTCTCCCACTCATGGGCCATGATCAGGGTTGGTATAGATGTGCATGATGACATTAAGCCTTGGATAAAGGCTATGATGAAGGAGTAGGAAGAGAGAAGGATTCTAGTTCCCCAAGGACCATAAGGCCAAAAGATAGATGCTCCAAGAGCCTCTAGTAGCTCATGTATAGAGGTTTTTGAGCCTCAAAAATTTAAGGAGCTAACTACAAAAGTGCACTTCAATCCTGAGACAATAGGCTTAGAGAGAATAACAACCAGGACAACCATGGTTGGGATAGAAGAATTCACCTTTTAGAAGGTAGAGACATTTATAGGATTATCTCCTATGGGAGGCCATCAACTTGGCAAAGTTACCATCCATGTGGAAGATGTGGAAAGCTTGATAGAAGCACAATAACAACAAGCAAAGGTTGGAGTCTAGTGTCTAAAATGAAGGATACACAATTTAGAAAGAGAAAGGGAGAATTTACAAACACATGCTATCTTATCAGTCTCAGAGGCCATGACCAAAATGCTAGATGAATCATTTTATGACATGTTTCAGGCATTAAAGTCAATAAAGATGAGGTAGAGTGGATTATAGGATCAAGATACATTAGCCAAAGACTTGGTCACCCTATGGCAGGCCTCAGAGGACAAGATTGCTTAGTTCCTCAACATTCAAGCAAAGAAGTAGATCCCAAACTTTAGAACCATAAGTGTGGGACACCTAGGCACAATATTGGGGATTGTTATTGATAAGGTTCAAATCTTGAGTACCTAGCATACGAAGGTAAAGAGGCTTCTAAAAGATGACAAAGGGCTCATTAGCAAAATTGAAAACCTTCTTGGGACTATGCTTGTCAATCCTTCATAACCTACTATCCTTGGCCTCATTATTGATAAAGAGTTCAAGCATAGGGCCACTTTGGTGACTCAAGAAATCCAAGGGAAAAATAATGGCCAGTCTGGATAGGATAACAATAAGATCTTGGATATGATATTCAATTCAAGTGAGAGGATCAATGAATCTAGAAGCATCAAGGAGGCCTTGGCCATAAATGACAAAGAATAAAATGAGATAACAGACCAAGAGGAGGAGTGCATCATGAAGCCTATTATGGATCTTGAGCTGATTGATGAACAACATGAGAGGGCCATGAGCATCCTCCAATAACAAACATGGGCCCCACTAGTAAGTTAGATCAATATTATATTCTAATAGAATTAGGTAACATTTTATAATAGAATATTGCATTGTACAGGCATATGCTATTTTATTAGCATATTTTCCTCTAGGTCAGTATGATTTGGGAAAACATGTGTATTATAGAGCTTGTAAGGACAACTGTCCTTACCTTTGTACACTTGTATTTTGTAAATAATCGATATACTACCTATTCTTCCTATAAAAGCATGTATCACCATTGTAAAAAGGGAGATATTTATGAGCGACTTTATATACTTGAATAAATTAATAGAATCAAGGAATTATACAAAGATTATCCATTTTGATGTGCTAATTGCTAATGTAGCTTTTCTCTCAATTGTTAGTAGAGGTCTTGAATTTGAATAGTGTCTTTGAATTCTAAATAGCATTATTTAATCACAAGGTTTTTGATTTGTGCCTATGCTATATTAGTTAAAGATCTTAGGTTTTTCTTCATTTCATTTTGATCTATATTTAGATGTGTAATGGCTATTTGATTATAGTGGTAAATCCCTAAAGTAGACCTAGTTCTTACTTGTGATTCTTAAATGTTTTACTCTAAAGTTTGCCTGATTTATAGTGATATTTGAGCTTAGGATATATTGCATTATATATTTATTAAATGTGTATTTAATTTTCATTAATAATTTGTCATAATGTTTAGGACTAAAATTGGTAATCACTTATTTCTTTTCTGCCCTACCCTTCTCTTTGCTCTTTTTTTACACCATGATCACTTTAGTTTTAGCCACATTATAAATATCCATTTAGATTAGTCTATAGATTAAATTAGGAGTTTAATTCACCAAGTATCCAATATCACAAGTTGGAATGATTTTAACAATGTCTTTATTGACAACTATATCACAAGTTGGAATGATTTTAACAATGTCTTTATTTATCAATTTCGTAAAATTATTAATCCTTGTGTTATTTACCATCAGTTCACTACTATTCGAAGGGATGCCAGTGAGCCCATCAGGTCCTTCAATGCTAGATTTCAAAAGATGTATAGAAAGACCATGGAACCCTACAAGCTTGATGATGTGATATATTTAGATATCTACAAAGATGTAGTAGATCCTATGACCTCAGTGTTCCTAAAGAGGTCTATCCTAGTTATAACTTCATTAGCTGAAGCCTATTCTGAATCAGTAATCATTAACGATAAAATGTGACCCAAAGGGCAAATGGATTTTTTAGTCCAAAATGTGAACCCACACCTACCTGTGATGAACTTTTCCCCCAATAATAACCAAAATCTCCTAGCCTTAAAACAACTCCCAAATCTAATCGAGTTGTCATTAATTCATGTAGCTCCAAATAAAAATCTAAGATTCTTGACTCATCTAACTAATGGATTCAACCCAAGTGATCAAATAGATTTAGTACCAACTATAGGTGCTAACAAAAATTAGGTACATAATTATGAAACTCCAAAAAATGAGAATGAATCTATCTTGAAAATGGTTCAAAAATTAAGAATTGATTTCCTTCAGTTGTAGAAATAAGTAGGCAATATCAGAGAGCACTCTGGTAGGAATTTCTTATTTCAAAGGTTTAATAGGCCAAGTAAAAGATTTAAAAATGATAGTTTTCACAATAATAAGGCTAATGAACCATCTTCCAATAGTAAGAATATGGACATTAATCTTACTGATATTGCATTGCCTAACTATTGTAGGGTACATTACACAACCAAGCATGGGGAAATTGACTGTATAGAATTTTGAAAAGCCTTTGAAGCCTTCCAAAAATATTTGGATACATTCAAAGTGGTTCATAACAAATAATATGGTGTAGGTTACTTTGGATCTAAGCTATTTGAGTAGGCATTCATGGTGGACACCTTTGATTTCCCCTTTTAAGAGGAAAATGAACTTGATGAGGTCCCTAAAGAAGTCCAAGCCTTTCAACAGTTCTTGAAAAGGACATATTCCTTGAGGAATAAAGAGTAGAGGCAGCCATTAACTACCTAAATGCCTCCAAACAATTTTGGAACTCATCCTGACACCTCTTCAAGCAACAATCTAGAGCCACCAAAAGGGAGTACTTCTGAACCCAATGTTGAGTTTCCTAGTTCTTCTGGCAAAATTGGTTATAACATAGTTGAGGACATGAAGAAAATAAAGGATAATATAACATTGCATGAACTCACATAGATTATAAAGCAAAGGGATATCCTATTAGAATCTTTGTCAGGAAAGCACAGTCCCTTTAAGACTGATCATGCTAATGTAACAGTTCATAAAACCAAAGCTGAGTCTCCTCCTTTCTTGCTCACTGTCAAGATGTTTGGTAAGAACTTGAATAATTGATTATTAGATTCAGGAGCATATGCTAATATCATTCCTGTAGGAATTTGTAAGCATCTTGGTTTAACACCTATAAAGTCTGATAGGGTTGTCACCTAATTAGGCAAATCTAGGGTTAAAGTTGTAGGAGAATTATTAAATATTCATATGCAACTGGATTTTGAGCCTAGGGTACAATAATTCATTGATATTCAAGTGGTTAAAATACCTAACATTTATGGAATATTATTAAGTAGGGAATGGACTAAGTATTTGAATGGTGACATGTCCATAGATTTCTCACATTTGTGGCTACCTTGGAAGGGTGTCCCCAATCAGATTAGAGTTGAGAGAGAACCAAGAATGAAGCATATGATAAATGAATACAATGTTGTGAATGAGAGGGTCAATATAATAGACTCAAACTTAGGGGTTTTCACCCTAGAGTCTGAAAAGGTATGTGATACCAAGAATGCTTATGTTGTTCCTGGATTGTGGAAATTGCACTTTGATGGTGCTAGGTGTAATGCTAGATCAGGGGTTGGTATTATTTTAACTGACCCCATTGATAAAAGATACCATGCTTTTTATCAAATCCAATTCCTTTATACTAACAATCTCTCTAAATATGAATCCCTTATCTATGGATTACAATTTTATATAAAAAATAAGGTTAAAGACCTACTAGTTTATGGGGATTCAAAACTAGTGGTTAACCAAGTCAGAAGCAAGTACCAATGTAAGGTCTCATACCTTAAAAAGTATAAGTTTAGAGTTTGGGATTTGATTGAATCCTTTGATGCATTTGGCATCACTTCCATCCCAAGAGAAGATAATCAAGTAAATAATCAATTGGCATCTACTATAGCTAACCTCATGCACAATCAAGATTCCCCTAATTTAAGCATTGAACTGACCCCTTGTCCTTCAGTGCCATATAATATTAACCAATTCCAAGTCTTCAATGATGATCAATAGCTATTGGATTTCATGACCAATTATATAGTATTTGGTGTTCATATCATTGATGAAGCTGATGAAAGTACATCTAGGGAAGATAAATTTCATGGCAAAGTCATTCAGCTAAGTGACAACAAGATCCCAAAGGGAATGATTGCTTTAGAGAGATTATTTGATCAGGAAAAAAATGCTGAGGCTTCTAAGGTTCCCAAGGTAAATGGGAAGGACTATAATGCTATTGATTTAAGCCTTCATGATCAGCCCTAATTGGTAAATGCTGAGAAGGCCTACACAAATTTTAAAAATAAGAAAGCTAAGAAACTTCGTGCCCAATATAAGGATGTCATAGCATGGCCCTATGATGACCTAAAGATTTTTGATCCAAGGGTCATCATAGATAATATACCCCTTAAAGAAAGCTACAAACCCTTCAGGCAAAAACAAAGGCTTGTAAACCTAGTCCTAGAACCCATGATCTTCAAGGAGGTCAAAATATTATTAGATTCTAGGATAGTCTTCCCCATTAGGCACTCTACTTGGGTGGCTAATTTGGTGCCATTCAAGAAGAAGAATGGTGAGATTAGGCTTTATTTAAATTTAATAAATTTGAACAAAGCATCAAATAAGGAAAACTACCCCTTCCTTCCCTAGACCAAGTAATTCAACTTGTTTCAAGATCAACTATGATGTCCTTTCTTGATGTATTTTTAGGTTACAACTAAGTATTAGTTGATAGAGAGGACATGATGAAAATAACCTTGACAACAAAGTGGGGAACCTTTGATTACAAGAGAATGCCCTTTGGACTAATCAATGCAGGAGCCACCTTCCAAATAACTATGGACCATGCCTTCAAAGGACTGATTGGTAAGTGAATTATCATATATATGGATGATCTAATAGTTTTGTCTAAAAATAAGGAAGATCACTTCATGCATTTATAGTAAGTTTTTGAAAGATTTAGAAGGTATGACATTTATTTAAACCCTAAGAAGAGTATTTTTGTGTGACTGAAGGGAAATTATTAGGTCATGTTATAAACAAGGATGGGATCTTTATATATCCTAAAAGAGTGGAGACCATATCTAGAATGAAACCTCTATATAGTAAAAAAAAGCTAACATTATTTTTTAGTAAGATAAATTTTATAAGAAAGTTTATCTCTGGTTTTATAAAAATTGTCAAACCATTGAATGACATGCTGAAGAAGGATGCCAAAGTCACATGGAATGAAGATTCCTAGAAGGCATTCAATGATATCAAGGAGGCCATTAGTCAAGATTCAGTCCTTATAAGTCCTAAATTTTCAAGAGACTTCTACCTCTATTCCTTTGCATCTAACCACACTATGACTACATTGTTAACTTAGAAAATTGAAGGGTGTGACCACCCAATTACTTTTATGAGTACCAATTTTAAAAATTCTAAGTTAAATTATTGATTGATTGATAAATAGGTGTATGAATTAGTCAAGACAATTAATAAATTTAGGTATTACATCCTTAGAAATAAGGTGCATGCCATCTTACCTGACCTTGCCACCAAACTTATGTTAAGTCAGAATGAATTGGGAGAACATAGAGGTAAATGGATGTCAATCTTACAGGAATATGACCTAGAGATGAAAAAAAATTGGTAAGGTGCCAAGGTTTGATTTAGATGATTACTAATACTAACCCTAGGCTAAGTATTATGTAGGTGGATCAATAAAACTTTCAATCTAGTGAGTGGTATGACCTAATCATACATTTGATAATCAATGGTTCTTGTCTTATAAGTCTATCCAGGGAGTAAAAGAGGGCCTTGAGGCTAAAGGAAATCCACTACTTGATCAAAAATGGAATCTTGTATAGAAGGAACTTTGAAAGAATCTACTTGAGATGTGTTTCATAAGAAGAAGCCACCCAAATCATGATCACCTTTCATGAAAATCTAGGTAGTGGACATCCATCTGGGAAAACCATAGCCCACAAAATTCTTAGATCTAGATATTATTGGCCAAATATTTTTAAATATGCTCATAAACATGTGAGGGAATGTCATTCATGCAAAAGTTTTAGCACCAAGGAGCCAAAGGTAGTAATGCCTCTATAGCCAGTCATGATTGACAAACCCTTTGCTCAATAAAGGCTAGAATTTGTTGGTGTAATCAACCCCAACTCATCTAAATGTCACAAATATGTCCTTACTACCATAGACTATTATATAAGGTGGACTAAAGCTATAGCCACAAAATACTAAAGGACTGAAGATGTGATCAACTTCTTGGAAGAAAACATCTGTACCATGTTTTGGACCCCAGTATCTCTAGTATGTGATAATAGATCTACCTTCATATCCATAGAGATGATCGAATGGGATTATGATAATGATATTAGTCTCAAGTTTTCATCCAAACATTATACTCAAGGGAATGGATTCTCTCAGTCAATAAATAAGAACCTAATGAAGGCAATCAAGAAGCCTATTAAAGATAAACTTAGGACTTGGCACAAACTCCTTAAATTTACACTTTGGGCTAATAGGATAAGGATCAAGAAAGACTTAAGAGCATCACCATTCCTATTGGTGTATGGATATGAACCCATATTTCCTATCACTCTTAATTTTCCCACATATAGGTTTATGCAAGAATACATGGAAGGCAAACAAGAGTTAGCCAATTCTAGATTACTGGATATAGTTCAGATGGAAGATGTAAGGGAGAAAGCCTTTGCTGAGTTTAGCAAACATCAAACCATAGTTAAGAGATGGTTTGATAAAAGGTCCAAAATCAAGGTGTTTAGGCAAAGAGACCTGGTTATTCTTTAGGACAAGGCATCTGATCCTAAGGGTAAGTATGGAAAATTCACACCCTTATGGATTAATCCATATCATATTTTAGAAACATTTGGAAACAACACCTTTAAACTCAAGGACTTGCAAGGAGCAGAGTTCACATTACCCACCAATGGGTAGTATCTCAAACACTATTTCTCTGCTACTCCTTTTGGGGTCTTCTTGGAGTAAGCTATAAGATGATTAGATTAGTATAGGTAGGATAGTTTCTTTCCATGTTCTTTCCTTATTATCCCTTGTTTGTACATAAGCATGTATATATTTATTTGTTTTGGGTTGCTTTTTCCATCTTGTTTTTTGCTATGTGTCTCTTCTTATTGCTTGGTTCCTTGATTCCAATAAGTCCCTAGGGACAATCTTGAGCTCAGAAGTTATGAAGTTTGCTTAAAATATGCTCCCAATTCATAAATGAAGGTATGAACCCCATGGATAATGAAACCATGGTTTTGAATCATAAATCATAATGTTGTAACTTAGAGAAACTAAGAAAGAACAATGAAGAGACCAATCTTCATGAGACCCCAATGATTGCCTGACCTCAAACTAGTTTTAATAAGACTTACACTTGGGGAGTGGAGAATCAAATTATCAGGGTATAACCTAAACTAGCACTTAATTAACATCCTTGCCTAAGATAAGAGTTGTAATCATAGATGATTTTCCAAAGATCAAAAACTTGACCAAATCTTAAAACTTGGCTATCCTGGTTCCCAACCTTGCTAAAAGCATAAATATCTAAGAAAATACAAAAATAGGATACAATGTAAAATCTAAAGCTTTCAAGTAAAGTTGATTTTGGAAATATCCATTAGGGATATGGATGCTTAGTTGGTAGTGGAACAAGGCCATGAGTGGAGCCAAAGGCATTTCTATCCGGGCTATGGATTCCTGGCTAGTAGCAGAGCAATGCCCAAGCCTTCCCTATGTTAAAACATGGTTTATAATAAACATTTCAATATACTATAAGTCATTATAAGTGATTGAGGACATGAAACTAGAAGCTATTTCTTGAATCCCATGTAAAATAGTAAGTGGAATCAAAGCACACACATAGTTTGGGTATGTCTTGGTATTTGACCTTAAGTCTACAAGTGAAAGGTTTGTTTCAGCCATAATCTAATCTAGAAGGTGGTTTTGATCAAGTGAAGTGGATGACCTAATCATTTGTCTAAACCTAGAGTCTATAGATTCTAACATATTTATATGTTTCCCCCATGAGTCACCATTTGTTGGGACCAATAAACCCCATTTTTTGAATTAGGACCCTTGAGAAATCCTTAAAATAAAACATGGACATTTTAGCACGTGAGGGTCTTTTATAGAATTTGAAGATCATCCACTTTGTTAAGAGACAAGAATATGTGGTCTTAATCTACTTTAATTTAAACTAAAATTACTAATAAAGTTTATTTGGTTGTTAGTTATAGGTTCCATGACATATACCCCTGAGAAATATATATTCCAAAACCCTGGCAAACCCTCAGTTCAATTTTGAATAACAACGGGAACCATTTTAAAACTCATTTATAAAACTTAAATATAAAGCACATATTTTAGGTTTAGTCATGTTTTTTACATAACTTAACTAATAAACTTGATCCCTTCATTATTTCACCCTTTTTTAAAGTTCTTTATGGCCTAACTAAATGTTTTCATGTAAGGTCATTTTATATTTCCCAACTTAGCCTAAGGTTCTAGTACTAAGGCCACAACATATTCATTAATACAATCATGACCTTATTCTTATCACCTTAAGCCTAAATATTTTATATCCCCATGGTCCTATCTTAAATTCTTTACATCTCATAGGATCCTACAGTTGTTACTTTATCATGACATTTGATTGAACATATCAAAGATAACCTAAAACTTTGGCTTAAATAACATGCATCTTGGATAATATGATGATCCATCCTTACTCATAAGGACCCGATCAGGGATAATTGAAGATTCAAAAGGATACAAGGAGCTCAAAAAATGGATAGGTAACACCATTAAATTTGAGGACTAAAAGGAAAGGGGACCCACTTGACATGATAGTTAATTGAAAGCAAGTCTCTAGACTAAGATCCCATAGCTATCACTTTATCATGGCATTTGATCTAATAGAGTGAATCAACACTAAGACCCTAGGAAGCCTTGTAAAAATGCCAAGTGGCATCCTCACATTTGACCCTAAAGATTTTCAACAAACTTAAAATTGGCATTCGTACGACCATCATTTAACTATCTAAAAAGACTAACTTGATGCCCATATGACTATCAACTATAAGTCCATTAAAATTAAATTTTCATTGGTTTAAACTTGACATCCTTATAACCATTAACTGACACCCATAAAGGTGTATTTGATACCCATGATACTGTCAATTTTAAACTAATGAAAATTTCTTTCTCAGTGTTCAAATAACATCCCAAAACCTTATTTTTACTCTAAAGTGGCTCACCAAGCTAAGGGAAATGCTCAAAATATGCCCAAAATATAAGGCCTTGATCTTTAGAACACAAATATATGCGAAAAAATACCTAGCCTAAGTCTATGCTTAAGGATCCACATTACATTTTGCATAATAGACCTTAAATCATAAACTTCCCTTATGTAAAATTTAGGTTATCATTTCATGTTGAACCTATTTTGAGCATGGTTTATGACACATGGCATAAATATTTTAGCCTAATGTTTTCATTATGTTTGTTAAACACAACACATACATTAACCTAGAGTGCTTATACCTTGACCCATTTTTACATCATAACTTAAGTTTAAATTTCTTAGATTAAGGTTTGTACCGTGCTTAATAAACATGAAACAAACCTTAGGCTAAGGAACATAAGCCTAAGTCATGTCTTTTAAAAGTGTACTAACTTAACATTCAAGCATTTTTATAGATCAAAAGTTTACGCTTTGTCATTGGGTTTGATCCAATGACATGAAGGTCCCTAGAGACTTTTCAACAAAACCCCAAAAACCTATAGACCTGTTGCATGGCCAATGATTATTTGACAAAGGACTAAAATAATATTTGGAACATGGGGAAGATACGTGAGAACCCCAAGTGTCATGATCATAATGCTTAAGACCCAAGAAATGATTAAAATACAAGGGCCCAGATTATGATCAATGGCTCATGCTAACCCAAGATTTTGATCCTATGACATAAAATAAAGAAAGTATTTTAAATACCAATGGCTAGTGTTCAAATGGAATTTATGAAAAATGGCATGAAATATCTAGACCAGTGCCACATAAGCTCGATGAAATAAAAAAAGGAGAAAACTAAAGATCTTATGGGCTCAAAAACATAAAGGTAAAATGACAAGGGTCTAAATCAAATCTAGAACACGTATAATCCAAATCCTAGATATCTTCTGCCATTAAATCTCTATAACCCTAAACCCTACATAAAAGGCAACCTAATTAGGCTCAATGTGCTATCAACTTGACCAAAGTAAGCTTAATTATGTTCCCAAATGTAAGAGAGATTCCATAAAAATCATCTATAGTTTGACGTTAGCAATTGGTAGAGATAAGGATCATGGCATATGGTAGACAACAATTAAAGCAAGAGGCTAAGATCTATTTGATGACATATAATGAGGGTTGGATATTTAAGGATACAAAACTATACCTCACTATATTAAACATCCCCAACATTAGGAACTGGTCTGAGCTCTTCTTCATGGTAGAAGAATTGCATTCCATCTCAAAGGAAGAGTAGAGAAATGCCACCACCAATAGATGACACTATGACCTGGTTGCAATCCAGATGGCAAGCCTCCATTATGCCATGACAAAAATAGAGGTATTACACTACATTGATGTCCTTTCCCCTATTTTTATTGATTTCAGGATTGATGGTGAATCGATTATTAGGGAAGGTAATTCAAAAGAGGTAGCATACATTTCCCCTATTGCTTTAGAAAAGTACTATAATCTATTTCTTCCCTATGTTGACTTTCCCAAGATGAGGTAATGGACCAATAACCATGACCTAGACTCTATCCTCAGACCCTGGATAATTTAAGGACCTCATATCTTTAGAAGCCTTAAGGGTAAGATCCCTATAATTCAATTTAGAGAGGGTGTTAAGATGATGATGACCTTGTTGAGTAGAGCTTTTGGTGCCCCTTCAACCACTTATGTAAATAAGGTTTAGGTCTCATACATACACTTCCTAGTGGAAGAAAAAATTACCCCTCTAATAGGATATTTGATTGGCATATTCCTTGCCAAACAATTCATTGAGATCAAGAGAAAGACATCCAAGCAATTCTACATGATGTCTTACCTACTTGATGCCCTTCTTTATTTAGTCACCTTCCCTAGCATTAGGAATTGGTACTTAGAAGGTAGGATAAACATCTCACACTACTATTCCAAATTTCATATCTTTAAATATAGGAATCACATGCAATTTATCTATGACTGCATTTTCTTAGTAATAGTTGAAGCCATCACAGGTGTTCCCATGCCTAGGATTCACCCCCTCATCAAAAAGTGTGTGGATATGATTGGGGATGTGTGTTATTTCCTAAAATACACCATCATTAGGATAAAGGGAATTATGTCCTAGCCTTATATACTACCAATGCATGTCCCACATAAACTTACTGAGTAGGAGATTGCCTCCCAGCTCATCCTTGGCATTGACAAGGCTTGTAAGGAAAAGAGGCAGGGTCTACTTTACCCCTTCCCATTAGATATTTTGAAAATCATAATTAAAGACTTGAATTAGGTGTAAGTTATGATCACACATAGGAATTAATTTGGCTTTTATCTAGATGAGCTCAAAATGTGGGATCCAAGGAACAAAGTGGGAGGACATCTATAGGAAAAATATCTCAAGCTTGAGTACGTACACTAATTGGGTATTCATGACACCATATACATTAGATCTAGGAATTATGAGGAAGTGTTGGCCATGATCCAAGGCCAAAACATCAAGCTAGATCATATATTGACCAAGGATGATAGTCATGTAGGGAAACTTGGAAACTACATCCTTTGCAATACCACCTACTACCTAGGCTCTTTGGGATAGCTCATGAGCAACCTTAGGTAGAGCAACTACAATAGTTTCAATAGTAGGCTGATAAAATTTAGGATGATCAAGATATAGGAAAGGATAAGGTTGGAGAGATAATGTTAGAATAAAGACCTAGAGAAGGACCCTTACCTTCAACCATGTAATAGAGGCCACCTTCCCCAATCTAATACATTGACATTATATCCTTGGATCTAGAAGAGACACTTGAGGGTACCCTCAAGGAACTTGAAAATTTCTATGGCTCAGGTGGAGAGGAGGACCTCTTAGGGGAAAGAATAGGAAAATATCTAATTCATATGGCACCTCAAGAGAAGAGGAAGGTAAAATTGGCCTTGGTTCCAATAGAACCAAGGAGGAAACCTAAATTGACCTTCACTCATCCCACTAGTGAAATCAATCTCTTCAGTGATGATTTTCCAACTCATGGACCAGTCATTCTTGACTAGTTCATCTATGGAAAAATTGTAAAAGATCCCATCTCTCTCCCACTCATGGGCCATGGCAAGGGTTACTGTGGATGTGCATGATGACATTAAGCCTTGGATAAAGGCTATGATGGAGTAAGAAAAGATAAGGATTCTAGTTCCCCAAGGACTAGAAGGCCAAAATATAGATGCTTAGGGACACTCTAGTAGCTCAGGTATGGAAATCCCTAAGCCTCAAAAATTAAAGGATCTAACTACAAAAGTTTACTTCAATCCTGAGACAACAAGCTTAGAGAGAATAACAATCAAGACAACTATGGTTGGGACAAAAGAATTTGCCTTTTCAGAAGGTGGGGCCATTTACAGGATTAAGTCCTATGGGAGGCCAACAACTTGGTGAAGCTACCATCCATGTGGAAGATGTGGAAAACCTGATATAAGCACAATCACAACAAGCCAAGGCTAGTGTCTAGGGTCTAAAACAAAGGATCCATAATTTATAAAGAGAAAGGGCGAATTTACAAACATAGTCTATCTTATCAATCTCAGAGGCCATGACTAAAATGCTAGATGAATCATTTTATGACATGTTTGAAGCATTAGAGTCAATAAAGATGAGGTATAGTGCATTAGAGGACCAATATACATTAGCCAAAGACTTGATCACCCAATGACAGGCCTCAGAGGACAAGATTGCTCAACTCCTCAACATTCAAGCAAAAAACTAGATCCCAAACTTTAGAACCATAAGTATGGGACACGTAGGCAAAATCTTGGGGATTATTATTGATAAGGTTAAAAACATGAGTACCTATAATACAAAGGTAAAGAGGCTTCTAAAAGATGACAAAGGGATCATTGGCATAATTGTGCAACTTATTGGGACCATGCTTATCAATCCTGCACAACCTACTACCATAGGGCCACTTTGGTGACTTAAGAAATCTAAGGGAAAAACAAAGGCTAGGCTTGATAGGATAACAACAAGATCTTGGATATGATATTCAATGTAGTTGAGAGGATCAATGAATCTAGAAGCATTAAGGGGGCCTTGGCCAGAAATGATAAAGAATTCAATAAACTAGCATACCAAGAGGAGGAGTGCATCATGAAGCTTGTTGTGGATCTCAAGCTAGTTGATGAACAACATGAGAGGGCCATGAGCATCCTCAAACAATAAAAAGGGGCCCCACCAACAAGTTAGAGTAATATTCTATTCTAATAGAAATTAGGTAACATTTTATAATAGAATATTCAATTATAAAGGCATATGCTAGTTTGTTAGCATATTTGCCTCTAGGTTAGTATGATTTGGGAAAACACGTGCATTATAGAGCTTGTAAAGACAACTATCCCTACCTTTGTACACCTATATTTTATAACTAATCGGTACACTACCTATTCTTCCTATAAAGGCATGTATCACCATTGTAAAAAGGGAGAGATTTATGAGCAACTTTGTATACTTAAAGAAATTAATAGAATCAAGGAATTTTGCAAGGATTGTCCATATTGATGTGTTAATTGCTAATGTAGCTTTTCTATCAATTGTTAGTAGAGGTCTTGAATTTGAATAGTGTCTTTGAATTATGAATAACATTCTTTAATCAAAAGGTTTCTAATTTTTGCCTATACTAGATTAGTTCAAAGATCTTAGGTTCTACTTCATTTAATTTTACTCTGTATTTAGATATGTAATGTCTATTTGATTATAGTGGTAAATCCCTAAAGTAAACCTGGTTCTTACCTGTGATTTTTAAACATTTTCCTCTAAAGTTTTCTTGATATATAGTGAGATTTGATCTTAGGCTATGTTGCATTATATATTTGTTAAATGCATATTCAGTTGCCATTAATACTTTGTCATAATGTTCAAGACTAAAATTGGAAATCACTTATTTCATTTTTGCCCTACCCTTCTCTTTGCTCTTTTTTTTACACCATGATCACTTTAGTTTTAGCCACATTATAAATATCCATTTACAATAGTCTATAGCTTAAAGTAGGAATGTAATTCACTAATTATCAACAAATATTCACAAAGAATGGGCCAAGGTGGCTCCCAACCACCAAAATTATATAAATATTGTGGAACAATTATCTTATTCTACTTCTATTTCACCACAGGCAACTAGATTGTCAAAACCTATAACTCATGATCTAAATTTTCTAAATTCTAAAATGAGAAGTATTCTTTAAACACTAAGGGAACCTGTGGTACATTTAGAAGCATCAACAAGTTGTTGTACCCATAAGACATTCCATAATAAAAATTACAAGTCATCGATATGGAATTAATCCAAGTACTACCCATGTCAATAAATAGACATGATATAATATTTATTGTAGTTGACAAAATGTGGCACCTTTTATATCATGCACTTTGAGATATGATGCACCAGTTCTAGTTAAAAGGTTTGAGGATGAAATTTACAGGTTGCACAATTTTTAGGAGAAAATTATTTCTAATATAGACTGTCATATGAATTCAATATTTTGGAAAACCCTTAATGTAGCCATGGGAACTCAGTTAAATTTTAGCATAACCTATCATCCTAAAACACACCAATAAATAAAATGAGTAAATCAAGTTTTAGAGGATTTTTTGAGGATGTATTGTATGGACTAGAAATATAAGTGGGAAGAATATGTTACACTAGTTGATATTGCATATAATAACTCATTCCATTCAAATTTAAAAATTACATCTTTTGAAGCTTTGTATGACAGAAAGTATATGAAACTTATTAGTTGGGATAGATTAGAAGATAAAGTGGTTTTTGGACCTAAAATTATTATTAAAATGGAATAACAAGTAAAATTTATTAGAAAAGGGTTGGATCAATCCTATGATACACAAAAAAGCTATGCTAATTTTAAAAGAGTAGTAAGATAATTCTCATTTGGAGATAAAGTTTTTTTGTGTTAAACCACAATAGATCTCAATCAAATTTTGAAAATTAGCTAAATTAGCACCTGGATATGTAAGACCTTTCAAGGTTCTAAAAGTGATTAACCCTACTAATTACAGATCTAATTTGATAGTAACATTATCTTAGATTCATAATGTTTTTCATGTGTCTTATTTGAATAAATATGTCACTAATCCTCTACATGCACTTGATTGATATGATTTAAAATTTCTAGATCCAAGATTGGTAACAATAGAACCAATAAAAATACTTAAAACACACAAGCTTAGCTTGCATAATAAATAAGTGGTTCAATCAAGGTCCAGTGGGACCAATACTCTAAAAACAAATGCCACTTGGGAGGATTCTGAGGAGTTTCATTGGCTATTTTCTCATTTATTTGATTAATATATTTTGTTGAAATTATTACATTTTTAGACATGTTTAATTGATAATAATGTCATCAGGATGATGACTTATCTAAGGGGGGATTATGTTACATCCTATCTTATCCTTAACAAACAAATATATTTTAAACAAATAATTGACTATTAATTAGTTAGATTTCTGGTTTGTGTAGAATAAATGAATGTATTATGTTGTGTTTGTTTACTTAGATTGTTGCATTTTCTATTATTAATCTCTATTTTCAATAAATTTATTTGTCAAAAAATGTATTATTGTATTCTAATTTTATACATCCTATCATGAATAATACAATGGTATTTATATAATTTATTATTAGTGATTTTCAAACTATGTTGATATAAATGGACTAACTACATTCTCTTATCTGAGGTGGATGAAAGATATATTTGACCCTCACTGAGTATTACATAGAGAGAGAATCATAGGGGAGAGGGAGACATATCATGAATGCTGAAAGTGCATATAACCTATCAATAACCATTAAACACACACTAAGCTATCTAATTTGATTGCTTAGATTTCATTTCAGTTTTGTATTAGGTGTCTTTAACTACATGCATTATTATTTAATGACTAATTTATATTGTAGTGTCATAGTGAGTTCTGATGATTGATTTCCTTGATTGAATTAATGACTTGTTTTTATTATTGCATTTTTTGTTCTAAATTTTTGTTTTCAATACATCTATTTGTCAAAAAATGTATTATTGTATTCTAATTTTATATATCCTATCATGAATAATACAATGGTATTTATATCATTTATTTTTAGTGATTTTATAGCTATGTTGATATAAATGGACTGACTACATTATTTTATTTGAGGTGGATGAAAGATATCTTTTACCCTCACTGAGTAGTACATAGGGAGAGCATCATAAGGGAGAGGAAGACATCATAAATGCTAAAAGTGCACATAACCTTTTGATAACCATCACACACACACTAAGCTATCTAATTTGATTGATTAGATTTCATTTTAGTTATATATCAGGCATCTTTGACTATGTGCATTATTATTAAATGATGTTTGATTTCACATGAGACTAATTTATATTGGAGTGCCATAGTGAGTACTGGTGATTGACTATGGTTTGTTGATAGTTTTTAGACCCTATCTTTGATTCTGTGATTAAATATCATCCTCAAATTCCCTTGTGTTGAATGGTAATAATTGACTATACTCTAACTATGCCATTAATAGGAAACTTCAAGAGGCAAGACTTATTTTGAAATGGTCCAGTCTTTAATTTTTAAGCCTTGTTATTCATGATATTAAAAACCTAAAAAACTAATTAGTGGTCTTATAATATTTAACATTTATTGAGTGTGCATTACATTATACTTGTATGCATTATGAGGAACTTGGGAAAAGTTTAGTCAAAGTTTGATGATTTGGTGAAGTCAATGGATAAGGCATAATAACCAAATAAACTTCCACGAGTTTTGAGCCAAACTCAAGTTGAGAAATGATTAGGGTTTTTTACTTGGTTGAGGAGTGCATTTAGGTTTTCTTGCTGTGG